>CAKALU010068563.1:0-10031 GCA_916700995.1 Hozukius guyotensis
ACAAAGAAGAAGGGCAGATGTTGCTTTATCTCACTGTAGTGCCCACCAGAGGGCAGAGAGCTCTACAGGTTCCCACGGAAAAATTACACCTTTTTATTTTTTATGAAATAAAGGAAAGACTAATAAAAATACAATTCAATAAATCATTAACACCCTAAGACCCGCGGGAACCCGACCCACTTTACTGTCTTTCAGAGGCTGTAGCAGGTTCAGGTTTAGAGCTAGAGTGACGGTATACCACAGATATCATAAGAAAACCTAAATAATCCAACGGTACAAATCATGTCATGCTAGCTTTTCAGGAAGGAGGCTAAATAACGCTCCAAAGTTAGGCTACATTTTGGCGAGGAAAAACTGTCATGGCCATTTTCAAAGGGGTCCCTTGACCTCTGACCTCAAGATATGTGAATGAAAATGGGTTCTATGGGTACCCACGAGTCTCCTCTTTACAGACATGCCCACTTTATGACAAATTATAAAATCATCATTTCTAAAATTATGTGTTTGAAATGTTTCTGCCTACTGGGGTCTCTAAACAGTCTTGCGTATCATGTGTGATGATGTTAGTCCTCATAGTAGCCATTTCATTGTAGTGAGACCATTTTTTTTTAAAAACTTGACCTCACTGTATAAAATGACCTGTGGTGACCTCTAGGATAATCACAGCCTCATGAAACTTTACAGCCACAAACTAGAGACCTAGAGCATTCAGAGGATGGATGGCTTTCCTAGCTAGATTGACTATAAGGGGGTTTCTGAGCAGTTTCCACAACAGAAGTGCTCGCCATCCAATTGCCGAAAAATGCAGCTCTCGCAGAAATCTCAAAATGTCAAAAGTTTTTTATACCAAATCACAGCATGGCTTTTTCTATGGTGTTCTTCAAGGTCTTGGTGTCTCAATGTGGTATTTTGGAGGGATTATTGATCATTTTGATCAATTCTCCAGTGGTAAAAAATGGTTAAATTCTGTGTAACAAATGGTATCAACCAAAAAATGTCTGCAACAACTTATGAGACATAATAGAGCATGGGGATGACCATCATATACTTCTATCATAATGTTCTAAACCCTTATACACTTTTACTATTTATTTTAATTAATTAATTAATTGAATAATAAATACAAATTAATTATTTAAATAATAGATACAAAATAAAAATAATTATTAATTAAATAATATTAATTAATTCATGTTTATTTCTGATTCATGACTAGAACAAGTTGACACACAGTGCTGAGCTGCATCTCAAATAATAATAATCTTCAGGTTCCCAGCTTTCAGATGATGTACACCACTTCTATGTGACATCTACTGTTGACCTGCTATCTCCCCCTAAAGACCCCCTGTACCTCCCTAAAAAAAGACTAAAAAGGGTCTATTGTGGGTCTCAGAGGGACAAACTTGACTTCATCTTTACAAACTTTACAAATAAATGGCTTCAATAAAATCAAACATTTTGGCACAAGAGCTAAATAATACACCAAAGTAGCTTCAGATTAACTTCAAATTATCAGCAGCAGCTACAACAACAGTTCTACCAACAGGTATTTCAGTCTGACTCACCTGTTATCTGCTACTACCAGTGGCACGTTTTGGTTCACTGAGGATCAAACTGTCGGAGGGAGCAGCAGCCGGTGGAGTCCCTCATCTCCACTGTGGTCGGTCAGGTTGTACCTCGAGCCCTCCCACCAGCCCCCTTTATATACACCTCTGTCTGTCTGCACAACAACATTCTCAACAACAAACCCGGCATTAGTTCTGCTGCATGATGCCAAATGATCCCTGGCTGATCTGAGGTTCAACATTAAAGACACATTAAAACCAGACATGTTTTTATATACAGCATATGACAGTTTACACATCAAGGTTTACTGTGTTTATCATTGATGAGAAAATGTTACCCAATCAGAAGCAGAACAATGTTTTTTTTATTCTTAAAATCATTTTTTTAATTTATTTTTGTTTTCTTACTATTTGATGTTCACTTTGTATTATTGTTATTTATTGTATTATTTCCTTTTCCTCATCACCTCATTTGGTTTTGACATATTATTGATTTATTAAGTGGTCTCTATGTAAATTGTTTTTGTGTTATTGTTTTTCATGCACTTCGGAGATTTTGGGCTATTTTGCTTCCGTAACGTAACGTAACGTAACGTAACGGAACAGAACGTAACGTAACAGAACGGAACGGAACGGAACGGAACAGAACGGAACGTAACAGAAGGTAACGTAACAGAACGTTATCAATATTCAAATAATATATATATATATATAAATATTATATATAATATTAAATATTGTGAGGAGGCAGCAACTCCCTCACTAACTGTTTGGTTAAGCCAAGTGTCGTTGATCACAGTTTTCTTTGTTTTCTAATGTGTGTAATTAAGAGTTTAATTGATTGACTGACTGACTGAGTGACTCCAGGTGTAATCAGTGTGCTCTGATTTCCCAGGTTTTCACTGCAGGTGTCTCCAGTCTGAGCTAATAGCAGGACTCGCCTGATAGGCCAGTTTGAACTGGAAGGGCGGGCGGTTAGGTTATATGAGGATGTGTGAAAGCAGAGTTTTGGGAGAGTGGTAAAAAGAGCAGCACCAGGCATGTGGTGAGCAGTGTAATTGAATGCAGAGGATTTTTCCCTCCATGTGTTTTTCCTTTGTTTGATGGAATTTTTACAGACTGAAAATAAAAGTCTGCCTTATTTTCAAGCATACTTACCTGCCAGTGTGATGATTTATCTTCATGATTGGTCACCTTGCTCTCCTGCACCTCACCTTGCAACAAATATATTAAAGTAATAGATAGATAGATAGTAACTTTATTGATCCCGAGGGAAATTCAAGTTTCCAGCATTACAGTTCCATAGTGCAAAACATGTTAGTAAAAAGGCACAAGTTAGTAGTACAAAGTAAAAGTATAAAAAATATACCAGATATAAAAATACCAGGAGATGAAGAAAACTGTTAACAATGAATATAGTGCAGGGTAACAGCTGAGATAGGGGACTATTAAAAATGTGAATATAGTGCAGAAGAAACTGTTAAAAATGAATATAGTGCTGGGTAACAACTGAGATACAGGACTATTGAAAAAGTGATATAGTGCTGGGTAATAAAATATAGGAGATATAGATATTAAGAAATTTCAAATATGGAATTTAATGCAGAATAAGAACTGAAGTAGAGAGTTTAGAGTTAAAGTTCAGAATAAAGCTGTACATTGTTTGTAGAATACAGTAAAACCAGTCTATAGAGGTGCAGAGTAGAGCTGTTTGTGGTGTGCAGAATTAAAAAGTGTATTAAAGTGCACTGTGTGCATTAACTGTCCTGCAGACCGTCCTCCCCAGAGAGGTGTTGTACAGTTTGATGGCTGTGGCTTTATAAATATTAATAATAAAAATATTCTAACAATCAATATTATCATTACATACAATCATTACATTTATCAGTATGTAACTTAATTGACTTTCCACACTGCGTTCTGGTTTTCATTTCCAAAACTCACTTTTTTTATTTTTGGTTTCAGTGACTTCATCCTCCAGTTCAACGTGTGTGTGTGTGTGTGTGTGTGTGTGTGTGTGTGTGTGTGTGTGTGTGTGTGTGTGTGTGTGTGTGTGTGTGTGTGTGTGTGTTGTTGCCAACAGGAAGTTCATTAAAAAAATCTTTAAAGACATCAGACAACCGACACAACACATTTGTAAACATCATACTTTATTTTGAAGGACAAACAGACTTAAAAGCTAATTAACATGTTCAGAAGCCAAACATTTAATGCACCAACAGATATTCATTAAAATATATAACTAATTTCAAACATCAAATTGCTGATAAACCTTTATGCCTCAGTAGTTGTGACTCATTACAGCAGGATAAGCTCAGGTGTAACTGATGACATTAACGATCTGCTCCATAATTAATGATACTAGTTGCACCTGTGTTTGAAGTGAAGTGAAGTGATGAAGTGATTCCCTTGTTACAGCTTGAGAGACAGACACCAGATGGAGCCATTTGTCATCATTGTCATTGATGGAAACTGTTTTCCACTGACTGGTTCGAAGCTCAGACTTATTGAATCATGGAGCTTCAAAATGAACAATTCTTCCATTACAAACAATGTGCAGTTTTCTTGGCCAAAAAGCCTGGATTTCTAGGTCTGCAAATAGTTTATAATAGTTAGTCCAGTGTATGAACACTGAAAGGAAAAACTGCGAGAACGAGTCACTTTTTATCACCAGCAAAAATATTGACATGACACGGGATTAATCATGACTCCACACTCGTGGTCCGGCTTACAAAACAGCTTCATCATTTTGTCTTTAAAAACATTTAATCTAAAGAAATGTGCTGGTTCATCTGTTAGGAGGAGGTGTACTGGATCTGATGGTGATGCTGTTGGAAGGCACACACAATCAGACTGTCCATGAATGTTTTTATCCTGTTTCTCCTTTTGGATTCGTCACAATTATTTTTCCCTGAAGTCCCTGAACTGTCCTCCCGCTGTGACCCCACTCCTGACTTTCCCTCGTCACCTCGGCTCCCGCCTGGCTCCTCTCAGATAGCGTATGTGGAGCCCTGACGTTTGCGACGACGGTGCTGTTGCATCGATGCCGACACCCCTCGATCCGGCTGAACTGGCTTTGCCGTCCGCACATTCTTCCCATGATCCCCCTCGACACGGCTGGCGACAGCATCAGCATGACCACGGGCTCCAGGAAAACATTACATGAGCTCGTCAGCATGGCGTACATCCTCCACTCGACGTTCTTGTTCAACGCAAACCCCACGACGTGCGAGGTGTTGTAGGGCGCGTAGCACACCACGAACACGGCCAGCGTGGAGAGAGCGACAGCCAGGACTCTCCTCTTTCCTACAGGACGCAAATTTGAGCGCCACACAAGGGTGACGCAGCGCAGCGTGCAGAAGGACGTCACGATGAGAGGCAGCAGAAACAAGACGATGGCCATCTCCAGGCGTAGAGGCAGCAGGACGGCCAGCTGGGTGGCGCTGAAGTTGCTGTAGCAGGCGGAGGAATGGTTCTTGATGGAGATAAAGTTGGCCCCTCCTTCAGCCACCATGGCGAAACTGAGGTGAAGGAGCACCAAGACCCACAAGGCCACGCTGACGAAGCACGAGATTCGAGCGCGGCGGTACCTCTTGTAGATAATCGGGAACGCGATGCTGAGGTAGCGCCCCACCGTCACGGCGGTGATGAACAGGCAGCTGCCGTACAGCGAGGAGAAGAGGAAGAAATTGTAGACGGGGCAGACGGGCGCCGGCAGCCTCCAGTCCTGAAGCAACGTCTCCAGAGCCTTGACGGGCAGCCAGGCCACGAGCACCAGGTTGGCCACGCACAGGTTGAGGGCGTAGACCACGTTGGGCGTGGCGCCGTGCTTGCGGGCCTTGCGCACGTACACGAACAGGACCAGCACGTTGGCGGGAAGGCCCAGAAGGAAGGTGAAAGTGTAGACGGAGAGGGCGACGCAGTCCTCAAAAGCCAACTGCATGTCTTCAGTTTAGGACATGGACGCTGGCGAGAGGCACAGGAAGTCCAGCAAAAAGGAAGCGCCGCCTCCAATTTACCATGACGAGGAAAGTCTCGACTAAAACGAGCAGAAAAACTGAATAGTTAGGCGCACGGTCGTCCTCGTGTCCTCTCCATTTATGAACCACGTCTTTCAAAAGACAGACATTCGAATGTCCGTTTCCAAGCTGGTAAGAGAGCTGCTGCAGTGCCACGTTTCTCAGAGATGAAGGCAACATCAACGGCGAAAAAACAAAAAAGGAGGCGTCGGCCACAAGGTGCTGATGCATGTGGGCGGGAAAGGGGCGAGGTACACACGACATCATGACACAGATCCAGATAAGGGAGATGCATCCACTCATGTAGAAGATGGGGGGGCATTTAGCCGGCACCATGGCTGCCTTAATTGCCCTCTCAGTGGAGGGCAACAGACAGGTAGCATCTGGGCCCTTAAGTGCAATGATTCAGAATAATCCAGCGCGCCAGGAAGCACATGGCCGTGCCCCTTAAAGCCGAAATGAAGTGGAGGGCCGGGCAGTAAAGTCATAAATGTGCTAAGCTGATGGTAGATGCGAGGACAGGATGGGTTGGGGAGAACGGTGACTTTTGTTTGTGTCTGCGACGGAGCTTTCTCGCACTTTTATGGCAGAGAATGAGTTGTTTAGTGAGTGTGTGTTTGTGTGTGTGAGAGGTGGGTGTGCCCCACGAAAAAGGCTTTTGGTGAAGAAAATGGAGCAGAAAATCACCGCGGCTTGTTGCAGAGGCATTTTATTAGATACCGAGAAGTGTTTTTCCAAGAAATGACCTGCGACGGTTCAAAACAGACCTGCCGGCTGTTTGATCAGTCTATCGATCCACCACTCACAACAAACGTGTGTTTGATAGTTACTCTTCTGATAAACTAATGACTACATATTTACCTTATTTATTAGCTGAAGTGAACGTGACATTAGCACAGCCTTCTCATATTTGTTCTCAGTTTTGACCTCAGGAGGTTTAAGTGGGTATTTCCAACATACGGGCCATTTAATTAGCTAACTTGGCGATCACAAAGGCTAGGGCTTTGAGGGACATTGGTATGACTGTCTCTATGATTAATTTAGCTCATATTGCAAAAAGGCAAGAATCCCACAGTGTGCTCTAATGTTCCTATCTCTCCTAATTCCAAATATTTGCCAAAGTATTAAGCAAGAACCAAACACTTACTAAGTACTGGGAACTATGCCCATTTTCAAAAGTCATACAAGTTATTCCTATGGTCGAAGACAGTCCAAAAAATATTAGCAAACATCTCATGAAGCACTATGGGGCAAAACCTGTTTGCTTTTTAAAGTGATATATGAAAAAGGAAATAAACTCGATCTCTCTCCCAAATCCAAAAACTAGAGGGCTAAAACTCAAACTTGTGATGTCATCAAGTATTAAATGTGGAACTGCTCCATAGGTTTTCCAAGGTCGTGGAAATAACATATTGGAATTCTTAATTTAGGTGGCGTTCCCCTTTAAAAGTGGTAACAGTATCTGTTATAGTGGAGCTTGGAGTGTCTAGATTAAACATTGTTAAGAGGAGATACAGTTTTAAATATTGAGCTCCACGGGGGTTTGATGGAGTTAAAATTGTATTTTCGAAGTTTATAAGCGATAAAAACTGTTTATTTTTTGCATACTTTGCTACATATTAACATGTGAGGATATGTCAACAAAGCACGGAGAAGCTCTGAGTAGAACACACACAGAGGGAGAGAGACTTCATTCTCTGCTCAGGTAGACATTACTCCTCTATATCTTTACATAGACAATAGTTGTTTGCTGCTATATTAATGCTCTGGATATCGTATAGAGAACCTTTAAGTAAACTTTCTTTTAAAAAGAAAAAAGGCAGATGCCTATGGCAACTCTAGTTTTATAATAAATACATATTTTGATATTGCTTTGAGGTGTAGGGCAGATATCAGGAGTACAACTATTCGCTCATGGGGTGAGTCAATATATTAATCAATTTTATCACTTTTTGCTGTATAAAATAATTTTGTTACGACCATCATGGTCGTGTTTTGTTTGGAGGAGGGAGGAAGGGAGAAAACAAGCATATAATCCTCAGTTTTTTTTGTATAACTTAAATAGACACAGATAAAGTACATGACTGATCATTTAACACAACACAACTTAAAGCAAATTAACCACACAAAGGTCATGAGAATATTTTTGTTGTTGAAATAAATAAAATTCAGAAATGTGTTTTGTTCTTCAGCAGTAATGGGGATGATTAACTCATTTAAGACTTTCTTGGCTGCAGGATTAAAAATATGAAGTCAAAGCTAAAAATGAATGAATCAGCCTGATATACGTGTTGAGTCCCTTGGATACCATCTGATCTTACTGAGCCAGCAGCTGCAGGTTGCTCCTGCCACTGGAGTTAGTGAGTGGGACCAGCAGCACTGGGGTTTTCTCGGTGTGGGAAGTCGATGTGAGGCGGGTGCGGGTGTTCATGCTCCGTTGTTCCAGAGACAGGGCTTCCTGTTTCCTGGAAAGATCCTGCAACATGCGGCAATGATGGAGCTTCATCTTCTGCAGAGAGTGCCTGAGCGAGCATGAGGAGGGAGAAACAAGCAGAGGGGAAAGAAAAAAAAAAGGAATGAAAATGTTGATAACCTCATAGCTCCACTTGGTGATCATAGCAGCAAACCTCTGACTTACTGAGCGTCAGAAAGCTTCTGTGTCAGAGCCGTGATCGTGGCCTCCAGCTGATGGACTTCAGCGACGAGGCCGTGCTGCACCTGCAAACAAACAGGAAGGAGAAGATTAAAGTAACATTAACCCTAATGACCTTACTTCCACTGCTAATGCTAATATTCTATATTTGACATACCTCGTCTCTGCACAGGTCCATGCCAGGTCTCCAGGTCCTGTTCTCCAGTCGGGTGTGAGCCAGTTTCATGAAGGCCGTCTTTGCCTGCAGATCTGCATCCAGCCCGTAGATGTCTCTCTCCATTTCTGTCATTTCGTCTTCAGTCTACAGGAAACACTTCAACTATTAACAATAATCTCTTTCCTACTAGGAGCATGGCGGGATTAAAACTGCTGCCACCCCTGCATGCTTAATCTTAAATCCACAGTCTACAAACATTTAAAAAATCTGCTATTATAAAGTATTAGATAACTCACATTTTTTATTTGCCACTCGAGCTCATCGCGGGCCTGCTCTTCATGGTGATTGCGCTTACGGAAAGCAAACTCTGTGGCACGGCGCTGAGTGTCCAACTCGTTCTGCAGCTGAGAAAAACAGGATAGAGAACAATTTAATTGCAAACGAGCCACATTTGACAGGATAGAAGAAATGACAGCAGAAATGGTGCAAGATATCCCCAGATAGTTAAAGGTGTAGTGTTTAGAATTTGGCTGCATCGAGTGGTGAAGTTGCCGATTGCAACCGACTGAAACTTCTCCCGAGTGCCAAGCGTGTAGGAGAACTACAGTGGCTGACGCGAAAATGTGAAAACGCGAGTCAGTGTTTGGTTTGTCCGTTCTGGGCTACTGTTGAAACATGGCGGCCGGCTCCCCGAAGAGGACCCGCTCCCTATATGTAGATATTCTAAGACAACAAAACCACAACAATTCTTATTTTCAGGCTATTATACACTAAAGAAATCATGCTTCATTAATTAATATTATATTCCATTTCTGCCAATAGATCCCATTAAATGCTACACACTGTTCCTTTAAGACAACCAAAGAGGGAAACGTTTTATCAATGCCCGCATCACTATTTGTGTTTCAGTCAGTCCTGAACTAAATGACCTTGCAAACAATGATTATGCCAGGTAGTGTTTACACTACAAACACAGCCAGGTGTAATTACATTATACACACCTGGGCCCTGCTGAGACTCATGTCCTCCCTCATTTGCTGGGACACCTGCATGGCGTTCTGGGCAAGAGCCACATTATACTGGCTGAACTGGAGCCACTCCTGGGGGGTGGAGGAACTACAACAAAGACATGTCAGCATGTTTGAGTTAACCATGAAAGTTGAAAAAAGATCGTGCATCGTGCACACAACTATCCCAAGTTTACCCCGATGGTATGCGAGTTGGGTTGGGCTTCAGGGAGATCTGAGGTGACTTTGTAGTAAGTGACAGGCAGGACAAATCAATGTCCAGGGCGTCCATCTTGTTCTGGAGGTCAGCGGTGAGCTGGTGCCGAATCTCCTGCGAAACACTGGGAGCAAGAACAAAGAAAGGTGGTCAGAGAAAAAAAGCAAAAAAACAGAAAATTGTCCCTCTGCAAATTTTTTGCATCACACCACAGCGTCCCTCACCACAGCTGCTCGAAGGCCTTGTCTATGTGCTGCTGCAGAACTTGCTGCACGCTTTCAATCAGCTCCACTTCTTTTTTCAGCTGTTCGTCCACGGGGTCATGGGCAAGCTCGTACCCCCGCCGCCCATCCCTCAGCGTCAAGCATTCACTGCCGACCTCCAGGGGAACGGCGGTCGCAGCCAGGGCCTGC
>CAKALU010068564.1:0-33306 GCA_916700995.1 Hozukius guyotensis
GTGGAAAATCCTTCCTTTTAACTACTAGCTAGTTTCAAACTAGTGATTTACTAAATTAAAAAGAATAAGAAGCTAGTCAAGACTTTAGTAATGTGTACATTGGTTGCTAGGAAACATGCAATTTAAAAGTTTACATCTTTATTAAACAGCATTTAATGATATATGAGCAAGCTAACGTTAGTTTTGTCAGTCAGTTGACAGTTACACGTGGCAGTTACTGGGTGTAAATATTTAGTAACAACTATGAAAGAAATAGTAACTCCAGTTCTATGAGTACGTGCAAAGCCCCCTAAAGGGCTTCACTATTGGTTTACATCATCCAGGCTCCACCTCGGCACCCTGACGGCGCATTTCCACCATATCCGGTGACTGAGGGCGTCTCAACGCTGAGATTTTTCAACTTTATGCAAATGAGTCAGCGCAGCACGACGCGTCTGGCTCAAGAAACTTGGACCAAGTTGTCAAACTAGGCGATCTAGTTCTAAAATGAAACGAGATTCAGCAGCGGCATCGCCTATTTCTCGCCTAAAATGTTTTCAGAAGTAGATTTTAGTGGTTTGTTTAGACGAAATAACGGGAAGTTTATGAGTAGGCCGCGATGTTGTTTCACCAATTACCTGTGTGGGAACTCTGTTTCAGATGCGTTGGCCGTGGTCAAGCGAGCCAGCGAGGGGAAGCAGCTTGCTAGCTAGTGCTAAGCCAAATTAGCAAATACTAGCAAGTCATGGTGTAGCTAGAGCTGGTTAGCTAGTGTAGCTAATGACGTAGCCTGAGCGGCACCAGCCTAACAGTTAGCTGAAGTGTCCGGTATGTCGTCAAAGAGGCAGCAACGCAGGACCTTCGTCACAGACGAGCTGGTCATCTTCCTCGTGGTACTAGTAGTAGCATGGCTAGTTAGCCACCGATGCCTCCCTCCCTAACGAGAAACTTCAACAGGACTTGCTTTGGGGGACATCTCAGCATCAGAGGTGACGATCGGTTTCACTGAGTACTGTGTCTGTACTCAAGGTGGCTGAGTGAAAAAGAGAGCATAGCGACAGGTGTGCTTGTGTTTTATATGGCATGTATGCCACCAACTGATTAGGCGATGTGCAAAGATGCCACAGGGTGCTGAGGCGGAGTCTTGATTGATGGGTAAACCAACAGCGGAGCCTGTTAGATGGTGAAGCAAATACGAAATAGATCTAATTTGTATGTGGTTTAAATCTCCAATAAGTAAACACTTACATTAGGCTAAGTTTGAACTTAGGAAAAACCTGTGCAACCGGCTCCAGGACACTTACCGTTACACCATTGGGCAGGATGCATCAAATGCGAATGTTCAGTTGGCAAACCCAGAAAATCGTTGGGGTCGTGACCTCTACGATATCACAAATTCTGGTTTCCACAAGCTCTGAACTGTACGTCCTCTACTTTTTAGGTTCAGACTAGTTTAACCCTGATAGCAGAGCGGATGTGCAGTGAGTTTAAATCCTTGTGGTCTGGAGTAAGCAGATCTGATTAGAGACTCCCAGTTTCTCAAGAAGACATTACCAAAATAAGCAGCTGCTCATCTGAACATCAGTCTGCAGTGATGCTTTGCCACTAAAAGGACAAAGACTTAGAGATGAACCTGTGAGCCTTGTGGATAAAAAACACACCAATGTCACAGGCAGTATGGAAATATACTCCAAATCCCATCCAGCACTCTGGTTATGTACCTCTGGCCGAGCAGTCGTTGCTTTTTTGTTTTGCCTCCCCTTCAAAACATTGTCACGAGGCTCTCCCTCCCTTCCTCCTCTTCTTCTCTTCTTCCTCTCTTCTTC
Source organism: Hozukius guyotensis (assembly GCA_916700995.1). Classification (NCBI taxonomy): domain Eukaryota; kingdom Metazoa; phylum Chordata; class Actinopteri; order Perciformes; family Sebastidae; genus Hozukius; species Hozukius guyotensis. The sequence goes on from CAKALU010068564.1 coordinate 1,806, forward strand.
TCTCCTCTGTCCTCTCTTTTTAGATCTCCACGTCGCTTTCCTCTTCTCTGGCTGTGAAAACCTGCCGTGGCCAATTATGGAGAGACAAAGGGAAGGACATGGATGGGTTTCCCAGCAGCACGGCCAGTCAACCAGGCAGGCAGCCTCAGTGTTCCTGTGGAAAGCAATGTCTCATCTCTTCCTCTGGCTTCCTGCTCTGAACAAAGAGCATAGGGAGGTGTATAACACAGGAAGACAATGCGGCTAATGTTAATTCAGATCCAGGCTCTCCTCTCCTCTCCTCTCCTGTATTTTCTTCTCACATTCACTCTCCTCCTCTCTCCTTCCTCGTCTCCACTTCTCGTCTACAGCCCTCAGTTTGTAAACAGATCCCTGCTCATGTGATTCGCTGTCTGCATCACAGCTCTGCTTTCACCGCCCCCTCCTTCCTTCTTCCTCCCTCCCACCCTCCCTCCCCGCCCGCCCGCCCGCCCGCCTGCCCTCCCTTTACCTCTAGCCCCTCTGGGTTTTTCCTTCCACCCCGCCACCCCCTCCTTCCTTTGCAGCTGCAAGCTATTATTGAAGTGGCTGCTGAGCAGATGGCAGACAGGCAGATGTGGAAACAGGCGTGGTGAGGGGCTGTGATATGACAGTCATAAGGTAGTTTTATATATTACAAACTAGGGCTGTCAATCAATTAAAATATTTAATCGCAAATAATCGCATGATTGTCTATAGTTAATCACGATTAATCGCAAATTAATCACACATTTTTTATCTGTTCAAAATGTCCCTTAAAGGGAGTCAAGTATTTAATACTCTTATCAACATGGGAGTGGGCAAATATGTTGCTTTATGCAAATGTATGAAATCAATGAACAACACAAAACAATGACAAATATTGTCCAGAAACCCTCATATGTACTGCATTTAGCATAAAAAATGCTCAAATCATAACATGGCTGCAGCCCAACAGGCAGCAACAGCTGTCAGTGTTTTAGTGTGCTGACTTGACTATGACTTGCCCCAAACTGCATGTGATTATCATAAAGTGGGCATGTCTGTAAAAGGGAGACTCGTGGGTACCCATAGAACCCATTTTCATTCATATATCTTGAGGTCAAAGGTCAAGGGCCCCCTTTGAAAATGGCCATGCCAGTTTTTCCTCACCAAAATGTAGCGTAACTTTGGAGTGTTATTTAGCCTCCTTCACAACGAGCTAGAATGACATGGTTGGTACCAATACAACCTAAAAATAGCAAGTGGTGTTAATGCATTATAGAAATTAGCCCTATTACAAACATAATGTTGGTAGAATTTGTTGATACCAAGTCTAGTTTATACAAACTCTCTCTTTGTTTGTAAAGAGCATAACCTGAACTGATCCAGATGGGGAACTAATCCATTTCCACCAAGACTGGATCGTAAACTGGGCCAAGCGGGCCCCGGGCCCCCAGACCTTTAGGGGACCCAAAGGTTCCAAGTTCAACGTGTGGTGATTACTTTGTAATGTAATTAATAGTAAATTATTTTTTGTTAGGGGCAGTGTGGCATCTAGCGGTGAGGTTGCAGATTGCAACCAACTGTAGCTTCTCCCGTGTGCCAGGCGTGTTGGAGGACGACGGTGGCTGACGTGAAAACACAAATGTCCCTCTGTAGAGCCAGTGTTTGGTTTGTCCGTTCTGGGCTACTGTAGAAACATGGCGGCCGGCTCCGTGAAGAGACCCGTGCTGTATGTAGATATAAATGGCTCATTCTAAAGCCGTGTTTCCACTGCATGGTACGGCTCTGCTCAACTTGGCTCGACTCCCTTTTAGTTCCAGTCCTACGCTGTGTTTCCACTGCAGATAGTACCCTTTCAGTGTAGGCGGGATTCTTATCTGATTGCCGTAGCGACAGGGCATGAAACTGCTGTGACATCATCTTCAACGGGACACTAACTGAATAATTTCATTCATTCATGCTCACATTCACAGCTACGGGCAATTTAGAGTCAACAATTAACCTAACCTGCATGTCTTTGGACTGTGAGAGGAAGCCGGAGAACATGAAGAAAACACACTTTCCCCTGTTTTCATGTGTTGTTACGCAGTGACAATATTATCCTATACCACATGATTCTATGATATGTAGGCTACTCTGTAATTTAAACATTACAAGGCCAAACATACAAATTGTTCTTCCCTTGGAGCTACATACTGTATTTGTCCCAGTTGGTATTTTATTGGTACACTGTGTGTACTATTACACTGTAATTTGTGGGCTGTATTATAAAACATTACCATTTTGTTTTCCAATTTTGGGCAGGAAAGTGGTCAGATTTAAAGGGGCACTCTGCCAATTTTATACATCAAGTTGAGTTTACTCATCACAGAGAGTACTGTACATCCTGTATAAACAGCTGTATAATGCATTCTGTGGCTGTGGAGGGATCTTTCTAATGAAACATGCAAATGAGTCGCATTAAGGGAAGTGTAGGATCCAGTGTTTTTGGCGCTTGATTGATATTCAGGATATTTTGGCCTCTGCTGCTTTGATTTTTACCATTTTTATATGAGTCTCGCACGAGTTTTCTAACCTTGTGAAAGTGCAATATTAAATCAATGTAGTGTACCTTTAACAGAAGGAATATATAATTTTCAGATAGTTTGGAAGTACGTAAGTGCCTTAAACTTGCATTCTTTCTAACAGCCAGCAGGGGACGACTCCTCTGGTTGCAAAAAGAAGTCTGATTGTATAGAAGTCTATGAGAAAATTATCCTACTTCTCACTTGATTTATTACCTCAGTAAACATTTTATACATGAGTTTATTTTCTCAATCGCTAGTTTCAAGTCTTCAATACAGCATGATGTTCATTTAGTAAATTATGGTCCCATTTAGAGTCAAATAGACCATAAAGCAGGGGATACTTTAGGGCGTGGCTACCTTGTGATTGACAGGTTGCTACCACGGCGTTGTCCGGTCTGGGAGTTGTTCGTGTTTTCATCTTACAACTTTAACCCTTTCACAGTGTGTTTTCAGTTCATGAAAGTTCAATTGTAACATTTTGGATGCCAAAAAAGTCTTAGTCAGCGTTCGGTTGTACTTAGCTCCACCCTCTCGTGTCACTTTTGGTTGCAAAAAAAACAAGATGGCCGAACTCAAGGCTTCAAAACCGTGGGCCACAAACCAATGGGTGACGTCAAGGTGACTACCGATGCCTTCAAATGGGGTCATGTTTACCATGTTCACAAGAAGAGTCCATATGAACGCCCCCCCTTTTGTGGTATTCACGACCTCGTAAATGGAAAGTTTCTGAACGCTCAGAGTTCACGAGTTGTGACGTATTATATAACATAATAAATTAATATATTGTAATTGTAGTCGTATATTGTTTTTCTTTATAATTTTATAATATGTCTGAGAAAAATGTTGATATTCCCAACGGCCTCAACTTTTTCCTCTGTCATTATGCCTTTGCATTTACTGCTTTATGTTACCCACTTGCTAAATTGTTAGCCTCTGTGGCTTCTAGACGCCGACAGTAACGTTAATATTGCCGTTGCTTAGCAGCGGTGTTCTCACGACTTAACCACTTGGAACGCCACGCATATCGTGTACACGACTTCCCATGTTGTAAACACAAGGTCACAAGTTTCATTTGAAGGCACCATACGTCCACTTCTTATATACAGTGAGTCTATGATTAGACTTCAAGAAGTATATCAGTCAAACCATACTTGGATAGGGACCAACAGGCACTCAGTCAGTATTATGAAGATGAATAGGTGTCAACAACAGGTGACAAAAAGAGAAGAGACATGTGGGCAGAAAGTTAAACAAGATAAGTAGATAAGTAAACATGAGATGAACATGAGGTAGTCAGCTGTGATAGATGGATTGCAAAATTAACAAATCACCAGTCTGGTGAGATGTGAGAGGAATGATGTTCGGAGCTTGTTTCCTGTAACTTGTTCAGTTTGTTTGCACATCTATAATGAGCTGTAACACAGTTCTGTTATTGAAGCAGAGCTGAGACTCACATTTTCTTACTGTGTTTGTTATTTCCTGCTACTTTATTTCAAATGCTCTCACCTGACCAAATGAAGTGTGCCAAAGGAGTAAACACTCCAGAGTTGAACTAAACCACTACACACACACACCCTGAGGTGATGGGCCAAGTGAGGATTAATGCAACCAGTGAGGGGTTTTTTTCTGCCTCCGGAGCTGCTTTGACATACTTGTAGAACTAACCTGTTAGATAACATACATTTTCTCTGAAGAAAATATATGTATATCTGCAGCTCACAAAGAAAAATAAAAAGGAAAGCATTTTAGATAAGCTAAATAATAAAAGCATGTAAGGGAGTTCTTAAGCTGAGTGAGTTCAGCAAAATGTCCCGCTCTCATTATGTTTGATATAACTATGATATGATATGAAATTAAAATGGAAAGGGAATGGAAAAGAGGTCAGTAGTAGCTGGGAAATTTTAATATATGAGAAGAATAAGCAAGTAAAGTTATATGGAAGAATTACACAATCTGTAGGCAAAATATATAAAATGAAAGTGTTATTGATCTTTTATTTACTTGTAAACAACACTTTTTGTATTCTGTAGTTGTTTTCATCTGAGGAATAAACACCTGGAAGTTTGAATAAAGTCCCAACAAACTGTCTGTATGGTTGCAAAACAGTATAATATGTCCATGTGTCTTTAGTTTTAACATACAGTATGTTGAAGCTTACTTCAGAGAAACCAAAGGTCCATCTAGTGGCTGTTGTGCAGAAGTGCAGCACATCTCTGACTGCAGCACAGAAATGCTTCATATTGAACCAGACAACAGAAACTCACTAACACAAAATTGAATGTGTGTTGCAAATAAACAAGATTATGAATCAGTAAGGATTTTAAAGGGGACCTAATATGCTTTTGTGCTTTTTTGTGTTATATAGCTTTTTTGTGCATGTAAAAGGTCTGCAAAATTACAAAACCTAAAGCCCAGGCCAAAGGATTATTTGATCAGCGTTGCCTAGTTTGACCGTTTCCATGGAGTTCGCGAGTGATTGACAGCCGACTCTCATAGACGGCAGCTGGACGGCAGACTCCAGATCAGCTCTGATTGGTTGTTTTCCTCCGGTCTGTGAAATCTTGCAGATGCCATTAGCAGCATTGGAGGACAACGAAGGACACAGAGACACAGGATTTTTTTCAGATTACCTGTCTCATTCACTACTGTCAGCATATAGCGACCGTTTTATAAAAATAACTTTTTTAAATCATATTTGCTCCATTTCTACCCACTGCAGCTTTAAAGGTCCCATATCGTGCTCATTTTCAGGTTCATACTTGTATTTTATGTTTCTACTAGAACATGTTTACATGCTGTAATGTTCAAAAAACCCTTTATTTTCCTCATACTGTCTGCCTGAATATGCCTGTATTTACCCTCCGCTGAAACGCTCCGTTTTAGCGCATTTTGACTGAATGGCAACAGAATTGCGTTGCTAGGCAACAGCTTGCCTTAAGCGTCGGTATCTAACGCCGACGGCGGGACAAAGCGTCAGTATTTGACGTCCTGGGAATGAGAACTGGCTGACGTTTAACTAGACACTGTTTTGATTCAATCTAAGAAACTGCTGTGAAATTGATTTTAGATTCTAACTTTTAGACAAATGTTGTTATGTGTCTTTTTTTTTGTACATTTCAAATGGTCACTGATTCAAAGCGTATTGGGAACAGGCCACAGGGTTTGTGTGCTGCCTGTAAACTGCTGTTGCTCTGCACCACCTCAAGGATTCAAACCAGCTGTCTAGCAAGGTAGAGGTTGGTCATTATTTAATGATATGACAAATATCTACCGTATAATCCACTGATGCGACGTGTACTTACTGCTCTAAGCAAAGACAAATTACATGAGAAAAAGCCTGCTGGTGGGTGTGAGTACTGAAGAAGACAACAGGCCCTTTTAAACAGCAGACGTTTGACGTTATGTCACAGTAGGACAAACACACAGGTGTAAATAATAAAGTTAATGATGGCTGAGTTGCATTTAGCTGCTTCGGCTTCAGGGTCCGGAGCCCTCGTTAATGTTATTAGTAACACCTGTGCTTTTCCTACTGTGACGAGTCCTGATGACCCTGATGAAGGACACAAGCTGCAACACATCGGTCTGATGCTAAAGTTGCTCTTTATACTAGATTGCTGTAGTTTTGACCTCTTTGACTGTGGCTATCAGCAACATCCACATATGTAGACTTAATGCTTGTGCTAAAATAAACACTCACAGCCAGAATTAAGCTTGTGCACACATAAACTCTGACCTAACAAATCAAAACACGTTCAAGAGGCCACATCTTGGGACGTGGTTCTATAAAAATACAAGATATGGTGCTTCTACTGTAACCAGTGCACAAGACCAAACACTGTCTGTATAGTGTTATAATCATATTGGGAGTGTATCATAAGTCTCACTCATAATCCAAAATTTTAGGTTGAATTCGATCTGTTCAGCAAGAACTAGGGCTGCGACTAACCATTACTTTCATTGTCGATTAATCCGTTGATTATTTTTTTTTAAACCAGAAAATACTCACATTTAAGAAGTTTTTTTCTTAAAAAAATGACTCAGACTAATTAATTGAATTGAAGAAAACTAGGAGATGAGGTACTTTTGCAGGTTTGAATTAGAGCTGCAACAATCGCCAAGTATTTTGATAATCGATTAATCGGTATTGAGTCATTTTTTAAAGAAAGAAAAGTCTAAATTCTCTGATTCCAGCTTCTTAAATGTGAATATTTTCTGGTTTCTTTACTCCTCTATGACAGTAAACTGAATATATTTGAGTTGTGGACAAAACAAGACATTTGAGGACGTCATCTTGGGCTTTGGGGAACAATAGTCAACATTTTTTACCATTTTCTGACATTTTATACACCAAACAACTAATCGATTAATCAAGAAAATAATCAACAGATTAATCGACAATGAAAGTAATCGTTAGTTGCAGCTGTAAATTGAATTACTTCGGTTACTTTGATGTAAAACACTCATCTAACATGTATGTTACAAAAAGTTGATTCCACGTTGGTTGGTTTTAGTTAGTTTACATGTAATTTATAATCTTGTGGCTTTCAGTGAGATACTGTTAAAGGAAATAGATGTCTGTCATTTCCCCAGCAGAGGGAGCTCCAGGATCACATGTCAAAATGCAGTAATTTTAATCACTTGAGTTGCAGAAGATGGCGCTGTTATTTGTTTATATAATGTCCTGACTAAAGCATGGACTGGCTAATCCAAGGGGTACATTATAGATATATATATTATTTCATGCACCAACTATCACCAAATATAAGCACATGGAATGAGTTTTAAACAGTTCAGGAGACTATATAGAATATAATAATAGAATATAACTGACTTTTGTTGTCACATTATTGTGCCATATCTCTGCACCAGGTCAACAGAGCCAGCACAACAAATTACAAGGTGTTACTTGTTGGTTGCCTCATGGAGGTCAGCCCCCTAGTGTGGTGCAATGATAATATATGTAAATGGATTACCGTGCCCTGACCAGACAGAACGAGATTTAACCAGCCTACTCCTGACTGTGGTCGCTTACCTCCAAACTTCACACATGTGTGACAATAAATTCCAGCACTGCAGCAGGAGAGAAGCTCAGTGCTGTTGACAGAGAGAGCCTGAAGGCAGGTGACTCTCTGGTGACTCTCTGAATGAAAATGACGTGATTTCATAGTACTACATTTATTTTTAATTATATCAAACTGATGTGAACTTTGTAAAGAATGGTCTACTTTGAGTGAAAGGCGTTAGTGAACGCTCCTCTGAAAATGTAGCCGATGTTTTTGAGTATTTTTTTGTGTTGTGAAAATCATCAATGGTACAAGTTGAGACACATTTATGACTGTACCTGATACATTCCCTACAGTCTATCCTGCATGCTTATTTGTTTGCATATATGATATCACAGTTAAAATCACAAGTGGCATGCAAATAATAAACCACAACAGTTAACGGCAGACACATAATCTTTAACTCTATTTTATTGTATTTTTTTAATTTATTTTATCTAATGTAAAGTAGTTGATATGTACATTTAAGTAGAGATTTGTAAATAGTGAAAATCTCATGTCTTTTGTGTGAGTGTTATTGTGACGTAAATTGCTGCTGTAACATCTCAATTTTCCATTGGGGATCAATAAAGTCTATCTCTCTCTCTCTATCTATCTATCTATCTATCTAAAGCAGTCAAGGGACAGAGAGTATATATGTTTTATCCAGCCGATTAGACTGTTGTCAGGCTATTAAATTGGCGTCATCAGTCGCTATAAGCCCCATAGATGTGGGTCCATAGCAGCCTACTACACCCACTAGTAGGTTTTATCATCTATTCACAAGTTGTAGTTTTGTTGCCTAAACCTAGAGAAGTTGTAGTTTTGTTGCCTAAACCTAAAGAAGTTGAAGTTTTATTGCCTAAACCTAAAGTTTTAGTTTAATTGCCTAAACCTAAAGAAGTTGTAGTTTTGTTGCCTAAACCTATAGAAGTTGTAGTTTTGTTGCCTGAAGCTAAAGTTTTAGTTTAATTGCCTAAACCTAAAGAAGTTGTAGTTTTTTTGCCTAAACCTAAAGAAGTTGAAGTTTTATTGCCTAAACCTAAAGTTTTAGTTTAATTGCCTAAACCTATAGAAGTTGTAGTTTTGTTGCCTGAAGCTAAAGTTTTAGTTTAATTGCCTAAACCTAAAGAAGTTGTAGTTTTGTTGTCTAAACCTAAAAAAGTTGTAGTTTTATTGCCTAAACCTAACTATTTTTGTTGTCTAAACCTAAAAAAATTGTAGTTTTATTGCCTAAACCTAACTGTTTTTGTTGTCTAAACCTAAAGAAGTTGTAGCTTTTTGCTTAAAGCTAAAGAAGTTGTAGTTTTATTGCCTAAACCTAAAGAAGCCCTTTTGTTTGTGTTCAAAACGTGATGTTTCATTCAGTTTTACTACATGTTGTGTTACTTTTAAGTTTCACTTTCACTTTTACAACACAGTAGGTGTAGTAGGCCCCTAATGACCCACATCTATGGTGCTTATAGTGACTGATAACGCCTATATAATGGCCTGATAACAGTCGAATCCGGTTTCTTATCTCACATACTGTGTGTTGAACTTCAGACACTGACTTTTCCAAGACTACTGTATTCCTGTAAAGTGGGCTGACTTGTTTATTTGTGTCCAGAAAAGTGTGTTTTCTTTTCTTCTTAGAGGATTCGAGGAATGTGACAGCACGCAGGGCAAACCAAATGACACCCATGAATCAACACATAGATAATAGGCTTTGAAATCTTGTTTGTTAATAACAAAGGCTCGGATATAGGCCAACTGTCTGGGAGTGTGAGACTGATCCAAGGACACTGACAGACCAACAGTGCACACATATACAGTATCTGAGATAACGTACATTAAAACAAGCTGGAATCAGAGAATTTGACTTTTTTTTTTTTCAATTAATCAATTATCAAAATAGTTGGCCATTTAATTTAACAGTTGACAACTAATCGATTAATCGTTGCAGCTCTAGCCAGAACCATGCTCACTGTCTAAAATCACTATCTATTGAGGCAGAGTTTGACACATGAGAAATGGTTTAGTTTTGCATTAAATGAAACTTATGTTTTATCTGAACTGACCAGTAAAACCAGTAAAACATGTAGCAGTCCATCTCTATTACACAGGTGAGCTAAGAAAGACATGAGAATGTAGTAAGAAACTAAATAAGTAATAACAGGATTGCAGGATTTTAAGGGGAGACACTACAAGTGAATAGAGTAAAAATTTTAACCAGTAGATATCACCATGAAGCTTCCCCAATTGATTACTGACATTAAGACAATTATTTTTTGTATTACAAGTTTTCTGAAATAGTATGTTTAAATATACAAATGAGGCATTATCTTGTTAAATATGTGCTAATTTGCATATATTTCCAGAACATACATCTGAACATTAAATAAAGCCAGGTTCAAAATTATTGTTTCATTTTGTTGACATATTAGAGTCAGAGGAAATTTTGAATATCTCTTTTTTATCACTCCATAAATCAGAAAATGCTGTCAACAGCCATAAAAAAAATAATTTTCGCCATGTTTTTAGGACTAAAATGTTCTATAAATCAGGCTATGAATGATATATGAACAAACCGCTCGGTAAAAACCTTCAGAATATAGACAGGAATGAAACTGGGAAGTTTGGTGGATGTACTAACATGTATGTTACATGTTTTGTGAAATTGTATGTTTAAATATACAAATGCGGCATTATCTAGTGCTATAACTTTATAGGTGAATTTAGGGAGAAATTTACAAATAGACAAAGTAGTGAAATAACATAACAGCAGTGGGCATAACATAATTATTATAATACACTTCTTATGATGTCCAGTGTGCAACTCTGAAACAACATAAGCTAATAGCAGGTTTTGTTGCAGTTACACGCTTGACTGTCTAAAAATCACTACTATATACAGTATATAGAGGCACAGTTTGACACATGATTTGCATTAAATACAACTTGTGTTTTACCTGAACTGACCACTAAAACATGGAGCAGTCCATCTCTATTACACAGGTAAGAAACAAAAGCAGTATTAACAGGTTTACAGGTTTAAGGGGAGACACTACAGGTGAATAACATTTTAACTAATTGATTACTGACATTAAGACAATTACTTTTGGGATTACACATTTTGTGAAATTTTATGTTTAAATATGCAAATGAGGAATTATCTATAATGCTATAACTTTAGGGGAATTTATGAGAAATCTACAAATAGACAAAGTATGGAAATAACATAACAGCAGTGGGCATAACATAATTATGCACTTCTTATAATGTCCAGTGTGCAACTCTGGAAACAACACAGGTTTTGTTGCAGTTACACATTTCCTCATCAACTGATACTAAATCTAAAACATAGAAGGACATTTGTTTTGCAACCAAAATCCAACATGCACTTCTAAAAAAACTGAAATTACATGACTTGGCACAAGCAGCATTTCTCTGCACCACAATTAACATTAAAATGATTTTTGCATGTTTATATGCGTCGCATAAAGACATAAAGAAAATGAGTGGTAGACAGTGTTGCTGGGTAAAGGACTCCAAACGCCCTTCGAAAAATCCTCCCCTGAATGACTTTACAGGGTTGTGTACTGTCTCCACTACACACCAAATCCAGTATTTTTCCATCAAGTAGCGCGCTGGACCACGTGACCACAAAGGAGGAAAAAAAAAAAAAATAAAATCATGTTTGCATCCTCAATTGTGACAAGAGGGTGCATGCTCTTATATGCATCTCAATTAGCAAAAAAACTAAATTTTTTCTCTCTGCAAGCTGCAGTATATTTATTATAAGTCTTCACTTTGTGGTTCCTGTTGTAACAAATATTCTCCTGCAGGTCGTTTTTCTAACCCCGTGCGTTCATGATCATGTAACCACTCCCACTCTGGTGGCTGGTGGAAAATTACCAGCTTACAAGCAACAGGCAAATGAATGGTACTTTGCGGGTTTAGCAGCACATCATTCAACCCTCTAGTACCTGCAATGTGTGAGTGCATGCAGGATAATAAAAGTAGTAGTTCACAGAGAGTTTGATATATTATATGCATTTTTGTAGCATTTTACATGAATGAAGGTAATGCATAACTTGACCCCTGTGGAGTAGCAATAAAACAGCTTACTACTTACTAAAATAAGATAAGATATTCCTTTATAAGTCCCGCTGGGTGAAATTTGCAGTGTACAGCAGCAAAGGGGATAGTGCAAAAAAACAAGATGCATCAGCTAACACAGTAAAAAAAGAGCTAAACAAAGTGTAACAAAAATATGAACCATTTAAATAGAAGGAAGTATAAAAATAGGAGCAGTATATACAGTATTGACAGTAAACAGACTATTAAAAAGAAATTGCACAGGTGGAAAATGATATTCGCTATTCTGATATAAGCATGAACAAGTCCATTCTGCACAATGTGGGAGTCTCTCTGCCCTAGTTTGATATATTATATGCATTATAACACTACGTAGTATTTTACATGAATGAAGGTAATGCATAACTTGACCCCTGTGGAGTAGCAATAAAACAGCTTACTTATTCTATTCGCTATTACTGATATATAAGCATGAACAAGTCCATTCTGTGCAAAATGTGGGAGTTAGTCTCTGCCCTAGTTTGATATATTATATGCATTATAACGCTATTGTAGTATTTTACATGAATGAAGGTAATGCATACCCCTGTGGAGTAACAATAAAACAGCTTACTTATTCACTTTTCTGATATAAAGCATGAACAAGTCCATTCTGCAAAAAGTGGGAGTCAGTCTCTGCCCTAGTTTGATATATTATATGCATTATAATAGCATTTTACATGAATGAAGGTAATGCATAACTTGACCCCTGTGGAGTAGCAATAAAACAGCTTACTTATTTGCTATTACTAATATATAAACATGAACAAGACCATTCTGCAAAATGTGGGAGTCAGTGTCTGCCCTAGTTTGATATATTATATGCATTATAATAGCATTTTACATGAACGAAGGTAATGCATACCCCTTTGGAGTAGCATTAAAACAGCTTACTTATTCGCTATTCTGATATATTATATTCTGATATAAGCAAGTCCAATCTGCAAATGTGGGAGTATCTCTGGCCTAGTTTGATATATTATATGCATTATAATAGCATTTTACATGAATGAAGGTAATGCATACCCCTTTGGAGTAGCATTAAAACAGCTTACTTATTCGCTATTACTGATATAAGCAAGTCCATTCTGCAATGTGGTGAGTCTCTGCCCTCTTTTTTCCTCTCCAGGCGGCGTGGGCAGCTTTGCTTTGCTTGAGCGAATTGAAATGAAACTGACAGCCGCTTCGACCAATAGGACGCCGACTAGGAAGTCTCAACTGACGTGTCAGCCAATCAGAACGCAGTGTGGGCGTGACCACGAGTCCAAACTTTTACGCGGCGCCATCGGCTGAAAACTAACCCGAGATGGAATCTCCCAGTCTGAACCGGTTTCAACCGGTTAGGAGTTAGTGAGCTTGAGAGAGGAGAGAGGAGAGAAGAGAGGAGGCGACAGACTAACACACACAACAACCTCTCTCTATCTATCTATACAGCCTGGAATAACATATATTAACCTTTTAACTAGTGAATTAAGGTTTAGTTTAAGATGTGTCGGAAGGACGTACCGCTGCCTGGTTCACCGTGATAGTAGTTGTATTTCCAGACAGACAGACATCATCAAATCAAGCTGGATATTAACAGTCAACGCTGCAGAAAATAGAGGAAATATATCCTCTAAAAAAATCAACATTCACTCTTTTTCAAGTCAGAGACTCTTGGACTTTAGGTAGGTAACCATTGACTTTGCTCTGCTAAGCTACCTAGCTATACCACTTTATATAGGGATTAGCTAATGTTGTGCAGTCAGAGACAGAAAGTTAAACTAACTATAATCTTGTAATGTTACTTGTAGATGAATTATGATTAAAAATCCGTGCATCTCTCACCAACACCAGCAGCAGCATCACTTGTGTTTGATGTATGTGAACGGATGTCAAGTTGCTAGGTACTTAGATAGCTAACTTTATCTCTCTGCTAGTTAAACATGTTAACTAACCTTGGCTCGTCTTCCTGAGAGAGTTTAACCACAACAGACTTCCCTAAAAACTGTGTTGCTAGCGAGTATAAATGAATCTATGTGCAGCCCCTCCGTCCCTGGCATCCTTGGTGGGAGTGGTTGTAAGTCAGCAGTGAAGAAGCACCACATGTGAACTGTTTGTGCGACAATGCTAGGTAAACTAGCATTTACACCACTTCATATATGGATTAGCTAATCAAGAGAAAGTTAAGCTTACTAACTAATCTTGTAACGTTACTTGCAGATGAATATATATATATATTATGATTATATCCGTGCATCTCTCCCACCACCACCACCAACATCAGCATTCAAGATTCACTTTTTGTTTCAGACACAATTTCATACAATTTGCAGTGGTGTTTAGCAGCATAGAAAAGTGCATTTATGTCCATAGTAAAGTGCTGTTTGCATGACTGTTCAAAACATTGTCATGCAACAAACACTGCATCATACAGCATCACTTGTGAGCGGATGTTGCTAGGTACTTAGCTAGCTACTTTATCTCTATGCTAGCTGCTAAAGCAAAGCGAATACAAATGTTAACTAACCATTGCATGCTTGTCTTCCTGAGAGTTAACTTCCCCTAAAAACTGTGTTGCTAGCGAGTATAAATGAATCTATGGTCAGCCCCTCCGTCCCTGGCATCCTTGGTGGGAGTGGTTGTAAGTCAGCAGTGAAGAAGCACCACATGTGAAGCTAGCATTTATACCACTTTATATAGGGATTAGCTAATGTTGTGCTGTCAACAGAGAGAAAGTTAAGCTAACTAACTCATCTTGTAACGTTACTTGCAGATGAATTATGATTAAATTATGTCCATAGTAAAGTGCTGTTTGCATTACTGTTGCAAAAAAATTGTCATGCAACAATCACTGCATCATACAGCATCACTTGTGAGCGGATGTTGCTAGGTACTTAGCTAGCTAACTTTATCTCTATGCTAGTTAAACATGTTAACTAACCTTGGCTTGTCTTCCTGGAGAGGGTTAACCTCAATAGAAAAGCAGTTAACTTCCCTAAAAACTGGAGTAAACATTAATCTATGTGCAGCCCCTCCGTCCCTGGCATCCTTGGTTTGGTGGGAGTGGTTGTAAGTCAGCAGTGAAGCACCACATGTGAAGCTAGCATTTATACCATTTTATTTACGGATTAGCTAATGTTGTGCTGTCAAGAGAGAGAAAGTTAAGCTAACTAACTCATCTTGTAACGTCTCTGCAGATGAATTATATTCTGATTAAATCTCTTCCACCACTACCACCACCAGCAGCATTCAAGATTCAAGATTCACTTTATTGTCATTTCACTGAGTATTTGCATAATTTGCAGTCATGCACCCACTTTGCAGTCGTGTTTAGCAGCAGATAAAAGTGCATTTATGTCCATAGTAAAGTGCTGTTTGCATTACTGTTCCAAACATTGTCATGCAACAATCACTGCATCATACATCATCACTTGTGAGCGGATGTTGCTAGGTACTTAGCTAGCAACTTTATCTCTATGCTAGCTAAAAAAGCTAAAATATGTTAACTAATCGTTGCTTGTCTTCCTGGAGAGTTTAACCGCAATAGAAAAACACTTAACTGTCTAAAAACTGGAGTAAACATGAATCTATGTGCAGCCCCTCCGTCCCTGGCATCCTTGGTTTGGTGGGAGTGGTTGTAAGTCGGCAGTCACCACATGTGAACTGTTTGTGCGACACTGCTAGCTAGCTAACAGCTAAGCTAGGCTAGCTGGAGTTATTAGCATAACGCTGCTAGCTATGTTAGCATGTTGTGTGCCAGTGTTTTACGTTAGCGACTCAATAGGTAATGCTAGTAAACTGTCATATATATAAACCCGCATTCATTCATGTTATTTAGCACCACTGCCTGCTGCTACTGCGTGTTGCTGTCGGTGTTTTGGAGGAGTGAACTCCGTCACTTACAGATGTAAACAACGTGACGTCGCCCAGTATATCCGGCACGTGGCCTGGTTAACCTTCTTATATGGTCGTAGAAAGAAGTGCTTCATTAGTAGTAACAGAGCAGGAGCTGCCTGCTTATTTCTAACTTTGTAATCTGTTGGAATCTTCTGGAAATGTAATTGGTTTTAATGGTGTACTCATTTACAAATCAATATTAACCAATTTTTTGGCAAGATAGTGTGTTGCCAGTCTTGTAAAAACCCCTCCAATCACCAATAAAATTAAGGTTACCTGATGTTAACCTTCTTATATGGTCGTAGAAAGAAGTGCTTCATTAGTAGTAACAGAGCAGGAGCTGCCTGCTTATTTCTAACTTTCAATCTGTTGTTAAGTTGTTGTAATTGGTTTTTATGGTGTACTCAACTGTTTACAAATCAATATTAACCCATTTTTTGGCAAGATAGTGTGTTGCCAGTCTTGTAAAAATCCCTCCTATCTCCTATCACCCTCCTATGTTTGTATACCATATACATTGTATATTGGAATTATAAGTCCTGTTTACACCTGAATAGTAGATTTTCTTTTACCAAGTTGCTGGTGTACGATTTATTATTTTAATAATGAATTATTCACTAAATGTATATCTATATATTTATTTGTTACATTCTGTTTTACAAAGTTAAGAAAGTAATGTTTAAGTCAAGCCTGATGTTTCCTTACACATAAAGGATGATCCCAGTCACTTCCACACACTGAGGCATACCCAAAGCCCAGGTATCGCTATCGGGACTGAAAAAGTTGGATCGGTGCATCCCTAGTAGACTAGAGCACTGTGTCCCAACATTTTTTAGCCAAATTGCAGTCCAACAGAAGAACAGACAAAGCGTTCCTTTCATTTTCATACTTTTTGTACAGTGACAGACTTGTGACACCATGAGTTAACTTCTTATTAATGTGACAGCTCACTGGTGGGTCCGTGGGATGTTTGCTTTAGATGTCAGCTGTTTGGAATTGTTTCTAAACACACAGTTCACATGACTTTGCCTGTTGAATGTGTTCTGTGCACTCATGACCCCCCTCTCTCTGCTGTCCTTGTTGCAGAGCTCTATGCCAGCAATTATGACAATGTTAGCAGACCATGCAGCACAGCAGCTGCTGGACTTCAACCAGAAACTGGATATCAACCTGCTGGACAATGTGGTGAACTGTCTATATCATGGGGTGGGACCACAGGTACGTTGTGAAGCATGTACAGATGTTTTATAAACCATATGTTGGTTTGTGTGTGTCAAACGTATAATGATGCCTGGAATAAAAGGATGAATGAATGATTTTGACAAGCAGTGTTTTTCTATCCCACAAGTTCTCTTAAACCCACACCTGCCATAAAACACTGTATATTCATTATTCCTTTCCTGTTCTGTTTATATGATGTTACAGCACAGAATAGTCTAGAAATGACTGTTTTCTAAAAAATGCATTTGTAAGTATTTTCATGGCACCTCAGTATTGCATCTAAAGTGTCCTTCATATTTGTATTACAGCAAAGAATGGCACAAGAAGTGTTGACACACTTAAAAGAGCACCCGGATGCCTGGACGAGAGTGGACACCATCCTCGAGTTCTCCCAGAACATGAACACCAAAGTAAGCCAGCTCCAGTCCAGAAAACATTGGTGGAAAGACACTTAGTTGTGCTTTGAGGAAGTGTATGCTATTACAAATACAATTTGAAAAATAAAACAAAACATGTCACTAGGTCACAGTGGTTTGTTGACAACATGCTTTAACTGATAGAAAATATGCTATTTGATGGATCTTTTTTTATTGAAAGCAGCTTTATGCACTGTGAGTGCATATTGTGGGTGCACATGGCCCCAGTAGAAGTTGAATACCTAGTCCTTATTGGCACAATGCCCTAGCTCTTGAGCTATGTAGGACCTCTGTTCTGATAAAATGAAATATGTTGGATCTGAACCCACCAGATGAACAATTGACCTTGCCTGTCAACTCCTGGTGGTAATATAATACAATACGGCAGTCCCAAATACCATTTTTTGGGCTTCAAAGCGTTAGGGTCAGTCCTACAATACAATACGAAATAAGTCTTTTAACATTCTGCCCTGTTGGGTCTGAATGAGAATGAGCCCCTTCTGCTATTTTACCCATCTTTCTTAATCATGCCAATCCTATCGGCTATATTTATTCTGGTACCAGCAGTGCTGGTCTCAATTTCAATTCACCCTCTAGGAGCAATTTTCTTGATTAATCATCAAGAAAACGCTACAAAATAAACATACAAACATACTTCTATATAACTCGCATGCTTTATTGCACATGAATTAGACAAGACTTAAAATGCAGGGCAAGTCCAACCATTTTTGTATCTGTGAAAAGGGCTTTAGATTACAAATATCAACAGCAAGTAGAGAATAGAACGAGCTGCCCCAATCCCCTTCCTAGTTAGATGTATAGGCATATCTGCATGGCCAGGGGTCAGCTGTATTTGCAGGCTGTTACTGTAACGCAGGCCTCTTCAATTACTTTTTTTAAAAAGGCCAGATTTAAAAACAATGAAGTGAAGGGGCCGGACATTTACATATCCTGTCTGATCTGCAAAGCTAGAAATTTAAATGTGAAAACAATACACCTTTTTAATCTTAGTGGGTTGTTGTTTTAATAAGCACAATGTTGCATTTAGCATCTTTTTTATTCAGCTTGACTCTCCTAAATTCCCTCTGCTTAAACAGCCTAGGTTATAACTTTTTACCAAAATAAGTAGGGCTGTCAATCGATTAAAATATTTAATCGCGATTAAACGCACATTTTTTATCTGTTCAAAATGTTTTTTAAAGGGAGATTTGTCAAGTATTTAATACTCTTATCATCATGGGAGTGGGCAAATATGTTTTCTTTACGCAAATGCACAAAACAATGACAAATATTGTCCAGAAACCCTCACAGGTACTGCATTTAGCATAAAAAAATATGCTCAAATCATAACATGGCAAACTCAAGCCCAACAGGTAACAACAGCTGTCAGTGTGTCAGTGTGTCAGTGTGCTGACTTGACTATAACTTGCCCCAAACTGCATGTGATTATCATAAAGTGGGCATGTCTGTAAAGGGGAGACTCGTGGGTACCCATAGAACCCATTTTCATTCACATATCTTGAGGTCAGAGGTCAAGGGACCCCTTTGAAAATGGCCATGGCAGTTTTTCCTTGCCAAAATGTATCATAAGTTTTGAGCGTTATTTAGCCTCCTTCGTGACCATCTAGTATGACATGGTTGGTACCAATGGATTCCTTAGGTTTTCATATGACACCAGTATCTTCACTCGCAGATATACTCACTAGCTTTAAAACTGAGCCTGCTACAACCTCCGAAAGATCGATTGCGTTAACGTGTTAAAGAAATTAGTGGCGTTGAAACTTTGAAAGCCCTAATAAGCACACAAACAATGATAATGCTTTTAATAGTGTGTAACAACGTCAATAGAGTTAGCGGTGAACGGGAATAAACTCTGTTATTGGAAGAAATTATTATTATTTTAAAAAAAAAACAAAGACTTTCTCATATTTATAAAAGATCAAAGGGCCGGATTGAGGTCGTTAAAGGGTCGGACTTGGCCTACAGGCCGCCAATTGAATAGGCCTCTTGTAACTCCTTGTTGTTAAAGATCTGGTGCATCAGTTAAAAGTAGAACAGGGAAAAAACGCATCTGCTAAGATAAAGAGCAGCAATAATGTTTACTTTGAGTGAGCTCACACTTCCCGCATGTCATCAAGGTCAGCGACATCCTTTACCCTACAGTTTCCTGTCATATAAAAACGCTGGTGCCCACACAGCACTGGCTCTGATCAGCTATTGTAGTTATACTAACTTTCCAGCTGCTAAAAACATTCACACAGATATAAACTACATCCAGTATTGTCAGTTACAGTTAATCTGTTATTATAAGTTTTTCAGATTTGGGTTGTTCCTTACAATATCTATGTCTACTGATAAGTGTGCATTGTGCACTTATACAGCTGATAAAGCAAACTGCTTGTGAATAGTGAACCCAGCCATTCAGACACAATCAGGATTTCACAGTTAAACTAAATTGATTATAATTTTTTCAAATAATCAAGGCTACTCCATAAATCTATTGTCCATAATAGGAAATGGAAAAAGTATGCACTGAGAATGAAATAAAGTGCAATACATCCACGACTTCCTCAAAGCACACAGCGTGACATTTGCCTTTTTTCATTTTTGCTTGCCTGTAAGAGTGCTTTTAACACTGACGTTCATTACTAATGTCTAAGTTGATGTATCAACAGTACTTTTTCTAGATTTTAAATTTGTAATTTGCCAAGACATAGGGGCATTAGAGGAAAAGAGGAAACAAAAGGTAAACACCTCTTGAATTCTGCATTCATCTTTGTTTTTTTAGTTTAAAAAGTGCATAATTTCAAAAGCACTTTGAACATTTGGCTTTTTTCTTAGTAACTACACTTATGATATTTGAAAAACAATGTCATGAATTCAAGCTGTGACTATTTGATATTAATCACAATGTTCCATTATGTTTATGGCTTGTAATAGGAAGAAAAGGGGTGTGTCATCCTGTGCATCATGACACAGCTAGGCTTTGACGGCAGGCCTCCACAAGGTCTACCCTTTTTAAATTCCCTTTGACTGAATTCTGTTCATCCGTTTCTATTGCATCTGTTTCATTGGACAGAGGGAGGGTGCAGGCTGCAGTCAGTAGGCTCCATTGTAGACAGACAATCTGTTGATGGCTTTATTTCACCTGTAGGGATCATGGCTCCGTTCCCGCCCCACCCTCCTCTCCTTTTACAGTGCATCCTCTTCCTCTTCTCCCCCTCTGTTCCCCTCAGTTCTTCAGCCAAGACCCCTTTTTTAATAATCTGCTTTTGCCAGCTAAACAAGTTGCAAAGCATTTGGCAGTTCACTGCTGATAATTCGTCTCTTCTTACCTCTTGTGGTGGTTTGTGCAAAGCGTGGCAGTTAAAGGTGAAACTAAACATGCCAGAAATGTGTGCGTGCGGCACTCCAAGTGACACCTGTCAGTGGTGTACAGTCAGTGTGCCTGTTAAGGAGATTTCACCTTTAATCTTCCAGCATCCATTGTCTGTAGCGCATTGTTAATCCTGCTTTAATAACATCCTATACTACATGTCATTTATTTAATTTTTTTTGGAATCATTGTACTCTTGAAATGATGATCCCTACAGTTGAAACAGTCAGTTGAAGCAACGTTAGATCAAAAACTAACTTGTAAATAAAATGTTTTTTTTTTCTTCATGCTTCACTATTAAGCAGAAATTAATACAGGGCGTAACCTGTGGTTGGTCTTGCTGTTCCTTATGACACACCAGTTATAGGGATCTGATTTAGGCTTACCTCAGACTTGAACCATAATCTATATTTTAGCGTTGGAAAAAATTGACTCACATGGTTTAGGGTTGGGTATCGATGAGAGTTTCTTGGTGCTTATTGATTCTAGCCCTTAAGTGCTCGTTCTTTGCATGCTGTTTGAATAATAAAAGAAACAAAATTGTGAAGGCAAAAAAACACCTTTATTTTCTGCAGATTTTTAGGCTGCAATAAAAAGTCACTTTTAGGAAGAAAACATGAGATAAATATTTATATTATAATATTATCCCTGTTTTATACTTTGTTTTATTTTATTTTGACACGGTGGTAGGGCTGGGCAATATGAAGATATATATATATATAGTTTCTATCGGGATATATGCTAGGCTTGTATTTATTTATTTCTGTCCTTATAATTTCACTTAAAACTGTCAAGAAACTCAAGCTCTTAAAGGACCAGTGTGTAACAATTAGGAACATCTATTGGCAGAAATGGAATATAATATTAATAAGTATGTTTTCTTCAGTGTATAATCACCTGAAACTAAGAATAATTTATATCTACATAGGGAGCGGGTCCTCTTCACGGGGTCCGCCATGTTGCACCGCCATGTTTCTATAGTAGCCCAGAATGGACAAACCAAACTCTGTTAACTTTTCCTACTTGGGCCAGAGTCGATAACGTTACTCGCTGCCATCGCCGCTGCTCTCTCTCTCTCTCTGTCACTTCCCATGTACCCACCTTAAGGTTGGCACATGGGAGAAGTTGTAATCTGCAACGTCACCGCTAGATGCCGCCAGATCCTACACACTGTTCTTTTATCGACCTTTAAAATGAGAAAATACTCAGTACTATTTCATTTGTCAAGTATTTAATTCACACAGGAGTATACAAAAATAGGCTTTATCATGTGGTTACATATAGACTATTTATTTATTGAATTACCAGAAAACATGCTATATTGTGATTATATATTGTTATCGAGTAGTTAACATAGTATATATAGTTGACTCTGGGGCGTTATGACTACAACTGGAAACATTGAAAATGCTGCATTCTTAGTGGGTGTTCAGACCAAAAATAGACCCCTACGTTTAAAATAAAAATGCTTGGCACTGGGGCTGGTCATTGTATTGATATTATATGAACATCGTGATGTGAGACTAGATATTGTGTTAGATTTTGGAGTGTCTTTTCTTGGTTTTAAAGGCTGCATTACAGTAAAGTTCATTTTCTGAACACACTTCTAGCTGTTCCATTATTTTATCTTTACCTACTTAGTCATTATATCAACATTACTGATGATTATTTATCAAAAATATCATTGTGTAAATATTTTGTAAAAGCACCAATGGTCAACCCTACAATATTGTTGCAATATTGAGAGATTTTATAAAAAATATTGTGATATTTGATTTTCTCCATATCGCCCAGCCCTACTTGGCGTTGCGTTGTTGGGCGGGTGTTGCTTCAGGTACCGGTGAGTCCATAAAATACAATCCAAGAGGTCCAGTTTGAGTAATAGATCCACGAGTTTGAAGGTTTATCAGATGGTGGTTTATAATATTGTGAGGGAGGATTTTAGAGCTTTGGAAAGTAATCACAATTGTTTTTCATCGCAATGATCTTTAGAAACAGGGCATTGATTACAAACTAATCTACATTGTATATGCGCTTGTACATATTTTATTGACCACCGCAGCACCTTGACCGGCGTATGACATCAAAAAACAATTGTCGATGCCCAACCCTACATAGTGTCTGTAGCCTCGGTAAAAGAACATTTAACATAGACCTTGTAATGTCTTCTAGACCATTAGACTCACCCTCGGAGCAATCAGAGCCAAATCTGGTTAATGGATTGTTGTATTTCTCTGCTGTCTTTTGCTGTCTGGTGTGATGCTGGGAGAAACAGCAGGACTTCTGCAGTGTTCCAGCTTAATGCTGCTTGTAGAGATTTAAAAACACAGACTACAAGTGAATGTTCTGCATACTACAAAATCTGCATGAAAGATGTGGTTCAGTCCAATTCAATTTAGAGTGCAAGTTATTACAGGCTGGTCCACTTCATACTGTTTTTTGGCTAGGATTACAATTATACAATGCTTGTTGTTGAGTGTTCTCATAATAGCTTTATCCTAATGCTTCTCCCTCCTTGCATGTTACAGTACTATGCTCTTCAGATTCTGGAAACGGTTATCAAAACAAGATGGAAGATTCTTCCCAGGAATCAGTGTGAAGGTAAACGTTGCTTATAATTCACAAAATGTTTTAATTCTGTCTGCCTTTTTAAATGTTGTGACGTGCCGTTGCCAAGTTGTGGAGTGTTCCCCCACTAAGCATGCTGGTTTGTTTTTCTGCCCAACTGGCTTGCACTGGCTGCTGCAAGCCAGGTTGGATTCTGGCCTGTAGCAGTTGCTTTAGAGAGGAAACAACAAAAACACCCGAGCACTGATTTTTAAAGCTTTGTGAATCTTTGTAGAGGAACTTTAAAGTTATTACTGTGCTTTCTTACGTTGCTTTAAAACATTAAAACCCCCCTGTGTAGATGTTTTTATAGGACAGTATCTTTCAGATTACTCTGATTGCAAATGTTTTTGAAGAAGAAACAGGTTATTGGCATGAACTAATCCCGTCCACAGTGTCTTTTTTTGAAACTACTGCTAGGAGCTGCTCATAGAAATAGAATAAGAGTAGAATGGACATTGAACTGTTTTCCGTGGTCATTTGACTAAAAGAAAACAGCCATTGATGTTAGTTGTTAGGGCCACAACAGAACACATATCAGTGAGGCCATAACGTGTGGTTGCAGCTCGCCGGGAAGAGAATGGAGGTCGGGTCTAGGCGGTAACTCCCAAGTTGCCATAACGTGCGAAAACTCTTGCGAGACTCGCTGCCCGACAACCTGTCTTTACCATAACCATTCAAGGTCAATGCCTAACCATAACCATGTCGCAAGAGTTTTGCA
Organism: Hozukius guyotensis; assembly: GCA_916700995.1. NCBI lineage: Eukaryota > Metazoa > Chordata > Actinopteri > Perciformes > Sebastidae > Hozukius > Hozukius guyotensis. The sequence continues at coordinate 25,736 of CAKALU010068564.1, forward strand.
TCTTGGGGGTTACCTGCTACCTACCTGGATGGACGGCTGGCTAGTTAGCGAGGTAGCTTGTCCTTAATCGCCGGGGCGGTGGCGAGTGAGGCGGAGGGACTGTTTGACGCAGCGGCTGGCCACCAGCCCGCTGTTTGGCTCATTTTCTGTTAACAGTGTCTTATTAAAGCGTGTCAGAATTGGCAAAGTAGCTAACTAGCCAGCTGTTCGCTAGTTAGATAGATAGCTAGTTAATTCCGCCATGCTTTAATGCTGAAGAAAATGCGCTGAACAAAGTTGTCATTCATCTGGCCATAGCAATGTGCTTTCATAAGCTTTGACAAGAGTGTGGATGAAACATTATGTTGTTAAATTTTACTAATTTACTCTGGCTCTCTATGCTTCGTGATGCTACTACGCCACTGCTCGTTTAGTCTTTACTGCAAAACCTCACCTCAGTGAGTTCGCCACTTGCCATAAGTCAATTCAGTTTATATAGAAGTTAGCTCGCTACAGCGGTTGCAATGGCAACAGTACACATAAAAATGGCCGCCGCTCTGACATCGTGCTACGTTGATTTGAATGAGGATGTCCGTTCTACTCCTGTTCTATTTCTATGGTGTTGCCAAAGTCGGAAATTTTCAAAACTTACACATCGGGGTTTATTTAGATGTCTTTGGAAACATTCCAGATTTTCACTAGGACTTGTCAGGAATGGGAAGTTGTTTACCAGATAAATTCTACTTTTAATAATGTTCAGACTTTAATTTTTGCCTAATTGACAATTCTACTTATTACTTACTTACGTAATAAATGCTTGCATGGTACTCTGAACCTTTAAGGCCCATGTGAGAGTCCATGACTGCGCTCCATGTTTCTTTATCCACGTTGTTCAAGTTGTGGAGGAAACATTTGTACACCTAACTATTTATTATCTCAACATTTCCCTGGTTTTCGTAGCTTCCAATCCAAAACATATTGCCCATATGCTGCTTAAGATATTTTTAATTTCGATTTTTTTTTTAGAATCTGAAAACCGAGTGGGATGTAAATTGTCTTAAAGATTTTGGTTGGAGCAAAAAGCGACTATTATGAAATTAATTTGATAATCATGTGCAAATCAGTTGATTGTGCCTCCCTCAATTCTTCTATAATTTTGCTCTAAATTTATTTTTTCATTGACCTGAGACTTCCCTACTTCTGACCGTAGATGCCTGAATTTTGTTCAAGTGGCAAACCCAGTGCAGGGCAACCGGCAAGTATGTCTTTTCCCCCTTGTGTCAGACTACTGCCTTGTTTTCGGCTCCGCTCTCACTACACCCCAGCACATAGTTTTCAGAGTACAGATACAGTCTAGTAACTAATGCGAGGGAGCTGAAAACACATTTTTTTAAGATGCTCTGCTCACATTGACAATCTTGACTGTCTATAAAACACCTGGGGAAATGTAACTTCCACTGAACTGACCAAAATGTTTGCCATATAGAAGTTCAGTTGCAGCTGCAGCCCACAAGTATGTAAAGGGAGGGCCACACCTTAAAGTACAGATGTACTGGAATCACTTTGGCCAGATTCAGCTAGTTATGAGCCTGCAGACTGTGTTGAGTAACATGCTCCAGGCAACTCGTCATGTCAGGATGTGTTTCGATATACGTGTTTCACTGGTGCATGCTCACTGTGTCCCTCTGATATCTTTGTGTGTTTACCAGGTATAAAAAAGTATGTTGTTGGTCTCATTATCAAGACTTCATCAGATGCATCAAATGTGGAGGTGAGTACAATTTGAATTCAAATTAAACCTGAATTATATAAATATGGGTGAATTTTGTGTAGGACTTCACTTAAAGGGATAGTTTGGGTGTTGTATGGGGTACTTATCCATAGTCAGTGTATTACCTACAGTAGATGACGGTCAGGATGCCCACAGTTTGGAGAAACAGACAGGAGTTACAGCACACAACCAAAGCAATGTACTGCTGTGGACGGGGCCGGCAGCAAAACGTGTTTTAGTCACCTAAAAGAAACGCCCACCTAAAAAAAAATCATTATCAGTTTTAAGTGTACACTTTATGTAGAATATTTTCAAAGCTTTACCCTGCTGTCAGGCAGCCCTTTCTGACGGGGAACTGAAGCCGTCGTATCCATCTATGTTCTCACCAAAGCCACCAGACTCCATTGAAAAAAACCTAGTAATTTTACCTCGCAGAACACGGGGGTTGCAGGTCTACAGCTGCCTCGATCGATTAGTTTGTTTATGTTACTGTGTGACTTTGGTGAATCCAAACTAATCCTTTAAAACACACAAAGTCACACAATAACAATGTGTGTAATGACCAGCAACTTCCGCGTTCTGCGAGGTAAAATTATGTTGTTTTTTTTCAATGGAGTCTGGTTGCTTTGGCAAGAGCATAGATAACGGCTTCAGCTCCCCATCGGAAACAAGACTGTTTCGCTGTCTCACTGCAAGGTAAACAGGCGAAAATATTCTAAACATAGCCCCACTTCAAAACACCCAAACTATCTCTTAAATACTATGGAAGTTGACAGAAATGCCAACAACTGAGCTGCACATAACTAAAATTATTCTGATGAAATGTTTAGTTAGTATTTAAGCTCTGTTCCAAATTTGGGCAAACAATTGTTATTCTCCATATTATCTCTTAATTACATATAATTGGACAAACTCTTTAGTGTCAAGGTAATCTGCACTGATATAGTCTGAAGTTTGACTTACCACAACAAAGGCTACCGATATATGTTCATTCTGTTGGCATTTGACATTGACAGCCATATTTACCGTCCGAGTGAATCTCCTTTAGTTTAGTGTTTATGTTACATCAGAGCAGCCAGTCTGAGGACAGCCGTGAGTAACGTTGGTAACCATAGTGCTGTGTTGTCCAGACTAAAGGTGATGACTTCAGCTGCTTTTGAAAGCGTTTTCAGCCAACTCGACCACACAAACAACCAGAGGGTTGAGTTCGGAGTCTGAAATTAAGTTTTTTCCTCACCTGCTGCTGTGGCAGGTCACTGAACATTTCTACCAGCCACTCAATTCTTTTGTCTGCCACTTCTGAAATCGATGCAGAACGCTTTAGAACTGTAAACACAGAGTCAGTGGTACCAGACGGTAGAAATATGGGTCATGTAACCTTGATCCCTGACTATTTTAACTTAAGAATTGCTTTGTAAAAATAATATTTCTTAATATTTGGAAACCTTTCTGCTATTGTGGCAGGTGACCTGGAATCTTTACATGCCACAGCCAACATTTACCCTGTATTTGGCAGGTGGCAGGTGCTAATTTCATTCCCTGATTGAGCTGTTAAGACTGTGTTTAACTTTCACCGACATCAACTTTTTATGCTGTCTTCTGGAGATCGCAGCATTTGCCTCTCTCCTCTGCTAAACGTTCATGCTAAACTGTTGGGAATCAACTCCAGTGAAAAACTGTGACTGGGTTAAAAACATAGACTGTATATAAAGATGGACGACACATCTCCACTTCCTCCCACTGTACAAAAGTGAAGCCAAAATATCCCAGATACGGGAGCTGCCATCTTGATATTTTGACGTCATTTGGAACCAAAGTGCGCAGTAGTGATCGGGGGGGCTGGAGCCGCGGATTAAGGTCCCGCCCAAACAACCGCACGAGCCAATCACGAGCCGAGCACGGCCACAGCTTGTTAGCGTGAGCCACCTAGCTCTTACGTTAGCACCATGGTAGCTGTTTGACTAGAAAGACACAAAACATATTATCTCTATAACTACATTTATGATCAAATTGACAACATGTTCTATTACACAGACTCGTGACGTTTATGGAAAGTTAAAGTTACATCTCCTCTCTCGTACAATTCCTGAGCCTCCGGCTGCGACTACTTCACTCAGAGCAGCTGTCAATCATGACGTCTCACCCCCTTTTTATAGCATCAAATAACTGATTAAAACAAAACTTATCAGAAAAACAAACATACATCAGCATGATAAGAACTACTTAAAATTTAATGAAACATTTATTTAACGTGTACTTTGACTTTTTAGTTTGGCCCATGTCCCATCCACTAACATGGAGGGGGCGGGCTTTATAACCTATACTGCAGCCAGCCACCAGGGGGCGATCCAGATGTTTTGGCTTCACTTTTGGGGAGCTGTCATGGTGTCCATCTTTATATACAGTCTATGGTTTAAAATGTACCACCTGTTTGTGACTGCAGTCTCTCATTTATTAGCAGCCCACCTGAAAACAAGATCTACTAGTGATAACAGTAGCATTACTGTTAAAGACTACATATAGTTGTTGAACTGCTCATGACTGTGTTATAAAACAAAAGTGAAACTGAAAACTAAACTGTAATTTAAACCCGAAATGAGCGAGGCAGTGGACACAAACATGTTTAGCTGTGGATAAGGGTGAGGTCTGACTATAGTAAGGTATAAAAATGCCATCTGATACCACCACACTTTAATGACTAACTTTATGATGAGAAAGCATAACACATTAACCAACAGGCCAAACTTGGTCGAAGGTTGTTTAGAGTATTTTGAACCAACCAAAGCAGCCAGCTTTAGAACAGTAATAGGATTTGAAGTGAGGTTTTACATTCATGTACAAGGAGCCTATAATTGGTCTGTTATCAGCTTTAAAAACCATAATTTGCTGCAGTGTTGGGCAGTATTATATTAGTGCAACTTCATCACTTACTTTACTGAAGGCTATAATTTTGGGTTACATTAGATTAATTAAGTTTATTTTCAAATTTAATTAATCAGTCCTAAGGCGTATTTTTACAAACACACACGTCTTTACATCCTAATGACAAAACGTAACATCATGGATCTACTTTGTTTTTTCCATCTCAAAATTTAATGTTTAACATTGTTGTCCTTCTTTAGTCATACCTCCTTCTTCAACTTCAGACGTTGAAAATAGGGCTGCAACTAACACTTATTTTCATTGTTTATTAATCTTTCGATTATTTTCTTGATTAATTGATTAGTTTTTAAGTCTATAAATGTCAGAAAATTGTAAAGAAAAATGTGGATCAGTGTTTCCCAAAGCCCAAGATGACGTCCTCAAATGTCTGGTTTTGTCCACAACTCAAAGATATTCAGTTTACTGTCATAGAGGAGTAAAGAAACCAGAAAACATTCACATTTAAGAAGCTGGAATTAGATAAGATTTACTTTTTTCTTTTCTTAAAAAAATTACTCAAACTGATAAATCGATTATCAAAATTGTTGCAGCTCTAATACCACCCTTAATTGTCTCGCTGTTTGATTTGTGACCTCTAACCTGTTATATTACATTTCAGCATGTTCCAAATTAAATGTTTAATGCTTTGATGAAATGAAAGAAGGCTTGTATTGTGAAACTGAGACCGTATGACTAACATTCATCTATCCCTTGTTTATTTGTACTTTTTTTAGAAAGAAAAGGTGTACATTGGGAAGCTGAACATGATCCTTGTTCAGGTAAGCCTCCAATACTAACGACAATCCTGTTACCAAATTAACATTTAGAGCCATTTATCAGCTGTTGTTATAGCTGCTAAACCTTGAGGCTACAACATGGTGAAAACATTGTTTTTCTCTTCTTCTATCTTGCATCTTTTTAAACAGTGTGCATTGTTATACTCTATTTACTACATTATATGTGAAGAATTTGGTATGTACACAGCGCCTCAGCTGACAGTGTTGTATTTGGTGTGTTTATTTTATCTTTGGAAACTCTGACAATTGAGGCTTGAGGAGCAGCAAACAAGATAACAAAATCACACTGTTAGTTAAAGCACTTGATCTTTGTCAATATGGCTTCAGGCTTTCTGCCTTATTTATGCTCACCCTCATTACACATGAACTGTGAGTTATAGTGAGAAGTTTAAAGTTAAAATGAGCTCGTTCATTTTGATTTTGGTAGGGATGCCTCAAGCCAGTCTGCAAGTAATTATTTTATTTATCTTTTATTTAACCAGAAAGATCCCATTGAGATACAATATCTCGTCTGCTAGGGAAACCTGGTCAAGATGGGCAGCAAGTAAAAAGTTTCATATACGAATACAAACGGGGACAAAGGAAACATCACAATGAAAAACATACAAAAACACAACAGCTGTCACCAAACTTACAGGAATCTGAAGCTAAAATAACCAAGGCAAAATATTGGCACTTGTTAAAAGCAACTACATTATACTGTAAAAACTAAGGCTGTCAAAGTTAACGCGATAATAAATTTGTTTTAATGCCACTAATATCTTTAATACACCGTGCGATTTTTAGGTTGTAGAGGCTCAGTTTTAAAGCAAGAGTGATTATACTGCTATCATATGAAACTAGAAGCTAGCTTGTTGTGAAGGAGGTTAAATAATGCTCCAAACTTATGCTAAACTTTGGCGAGGAAAAGCTGGCATGGCCATTTTCAAAGGGGTCCCTTGACCTCTGACAATATTTGTCATTGTTTTGTGTTGTTAATTGATTTCTTATAATATATATACATATATTCTGTATATAGTATATATACATTTGCATAAAGCAAGCATATTTGCCCACTCCCATGTTGATAAGAGTATTAAATACTTGACAAATCTCCCTTTAAGCTACATTTTGAACAGATAAAAAATGTGTGATTGATCGCGATTAAATATTTTAATCGATTGACAGCCCTAATAAAAACTGATTTTAAGATATTTTTAAACATGTCAAGTATCAATCAGTGTTGTCTATATGACCATTATAATAATCCATCATTGTGAGCACCTTATTGTGCTCTGTTAAAACACTGGAGTTTGTTCCTAGTAACCCCACAGTGTTGCACGTGAATGAATAGTGAAGAGGCACGAAGAAGTGTCAGCAAATAGTTTCAATGAAGTTATCTACATTGACAGCAAGAGAGTACACCGGAGCAGGAAACTGAGCTCTAGCCAGCTACTCTAACCAGCATCCTACTCATCGCCTAGGACAACTGAAAGATGAGTACTAAGGCACGTAATGATACAGAGTACACTATACGAGAATATAATATACAGAACAATATCTGTGGTCCGACTGGAGAGTGTATTAAGTAAAATACAACATTATGGCTCACTGGCTGGTTAGTTACTCACAGGCTAACTGGTGACAGTGGTTAATGAGTGTTGAGGCAGAGTGATTAAAATGTAGGTGAGGTAGAAGACTATAAATAATGAATTACAGAAAACAGATGAAGCCCTCTGTTTTAGGAGACTTTAGGTAAAAATCTAAACTAAAAGCTTTAAAGCTGTGATTTAATGTTGTTGCTTGGTGTGGATTATGGATTAATGGCTTTTCTGTAACTACAGTGAGAGATCCAGTGATTAACAGTAGGGCTCCACGATTATGACCAAAAGGAGATCACGATTATTTATCACGATTTTTCATTAATTTAAAGGACGAAATATTTTTATTGCACTTAAAGCTGAAGTAGGTGAGATTGGAGCAAATATGATTAAAAAAAAGTTATTTTTATAAAATGGTCGCTATATTGTGACAGTAGTACATGAAACAGGTAACCTGAAAAAATCATGTTCCTCTGTGTCCTCCGGTGCTCCTAACGGCATCTGCAAGATTTCACAGACCGG
>CAKALU010068564.1:39520-125356 GCA_916700995.1 Hozukius guyotensis
TTTGAAAGACTTGACACGAGAGGGTGGAGCTAAGTACAAACGAACGCTGAATAAGACATTTTTAGGCGACCAAAATGTTAATATTAACTTTCATGAACTGAAAACACACTGTGAAAGAGTTAAAGTTCTAAGACGAAATACGGACAACTCCCAGACCGGACAACGCCGTGGTAGCGACCTGTCAATCACAAGGTAGCCACGCCCTAAAACATCCCCTGCTTTATGGTCTATCTGACTCTAAACGGGACCATAATTTACTAAATGAACATCATGCTGTATTGAAGAAGACTTGAAACTAGCGATTGAGACCATAAACTCATGTTTACAATGTTTACTGAGGTAATAAATCAAGTGAGAAGAAGACTCATTTTCTCATTGACTACTTTACAATCAGACTTCTTTTTGCAACCAGAGGAGTCGCCTCCTGCTGGCTGTTAAAAAGAATGCCCAGGTTGCCCACTTGCTGCTCTCAATGTTCAGGTTTTTTCAACTTTGACCTCGTTTGCTGCTGACGCTTTAAAGTGCAACCAATGAGAGGGCAGCTGCAACTGTTGTTGTTGCCTAGAAACAGTAAATGGCGTTCCTTGTGTAGTTCTTGATGACATAATATACCTGCATTGTGCTTTGCCTCTGCAAGGCTCTGCCTCGCCGGTGAGCCAATTTCTGATCATGTGAAGGCAGCTTTAGCTCGCAGTCATACTAGAATCAGCTGGCACCGGTGGAGCAACAGGTGGCTGCTAAACTGCTGCCAAAAGATTTGCTACTTACCACGTTACTGAAAATCAGCAGCTAGTAAAGCAAAATAACAACAGACTATTTCTCTTTGGTGCTAATAATATTTTACATAACATGGTGTGTGTATATAACCATGAGACAAACATCTCATTGTATATTATCCTTTAACATTCATGCCCACTGATATATATATGTGTGTGTGAGGGCAGTGACGCTGTTCTTGGATGTGTGTACTTGCTGACAGGTGTTTGTCTCTTGTGACAGGTGCGTCTGCTGATGGTAAGTCGGATGGCCAAGCCGGAGGAGGTACTGGTGGTGGAGAACGACCAGGGAGAGGTGGTCAGAGAGTTCATGAAGGACACCGATTCCATCAACCTCTACAAGAACATGAGGGAAACCCTTGGTATGACTTCGTAAAAAGAGCATCTAAGATCACATCCACTGCCTTCTTCATCATTAGCCTACTTTTTCTTGGCCTCAAAAATGCAGTGTTTAATTTATCACAACCACAAACAGTGATATGATTTCTATATGGCTTCTAATTTACACCCACTGATCACATACATCCTCACTAAAGATTTATTAATTTTACTCAGCTCGGCTATGATATTTAGATATTGTTGGACAATTGGGCGGCATGTGGCTCAATGGTTAGCATAGCTGGCTGGCTGGGGCCTTTCTGTGTGGACTTTACATGTTCTCCATGTGTCTGCGTGGGTTTCCTCCAGGTGCTACGATTTTCTCCCACAGTCCAAAGACATGCAGGTTAGCTTGATTTGGAAACTCGTAGACCAGCAATCAATTCAGGCCCCCCTGTGAGCATGAAAATAAGCCGCTAAGAAAATGGATGGATGTAAATAAATCTTTAATGTTTACTCTCTTAACGTAACATTGGCTAAAATAAAATAACGATGATGATTTTACTGACTCCAGGGTCATATAATAATAATAATAATAATACTGCTGGTAAAATTGGGTTTTGATAGATTTGTGGATCAGAGGCAAAAGATTTATCTATCTCCGTTCAACATTTTCATATTCTAATTTTGTCCTTATTTTTACAACTGCACAGAGATGTGCTTTTGGCTTTGAGGGCGCTTTCACAAGCCAACAATTAATCTATTTTAATCAACCAATGGTGCGGTTCATTTGGGCAGTTATGAACACAGTAATCATACTCTGGTGTGGACCAAAACAACCGGACCGCTTGAAAGAGGTGGTCTCAGAGCATTTCCAAGCGAGCCAAAAAGCAGGCTGCCTGTGCCGACATTTGTAGGGATGGACACCGGTTAACATGAGTGGGAGAGGACTGACCTGGACTTCTGCAGAAGTCCGATGTTCGCTTGACATCTGGGCCGAAGAGGTGATACAGAATACGCTAAATAAAGTCCGCAAAAATAGTGACATTCATAAAGTCATACGAGATAAACTGGAGGAGAAGGGATTCATGCTCAGAGTACAGTTCAGTGACGAGTCAAAGTGAAAACACTTAAACAGCAATTATATCAAAGTCTGTGATTCCCTGCATAGAAGTAGCAGCTCTCAAGACGAAAAAGATAAATTTGCTCCTTTATACATGCCCCTCAACAAATTCATATTTTTTATTTGGTCCGCTTTAATTTGTGCATAAATAGAAAACTAACCAAAAGTAACAATCTCACTCTGATTCGGACTAACCAAACGGACTACGGCTTGTGAAAGCTCCCGAAGTTTACTACACATTGTTCACGTACTGATACTACACATCTACTGTGTTCTCTGTCATCCTGCAGTGTACCTGACTCACTTGGACTACGCAGACACAGAACGCATTATGACAGAAAAGCTTCACAACCAGGTGAACGGCACCGAATGGTCCTGGAAGAACCTCAACACGTTGTGCTGGGCCATCGGCTCCATCAGCGGGGCGATGCACGAGGAGGACGAGAAGAGGTTCCTGGTCACCGTCATCAAGGTATACATAAGCACTGAACGTGTTTGTTGTAGTAGTACTTTAATTTTAAACAGTTTAAGATCTACCAACACTTTTACAGTGAAGTCTCAGGTTATATGTTCTGTACATCTGGAAAAATTACTGACTTAAAAATGCTCATATATTATGACTCAAATTACAAGTAAACATTTAAAGCTGCTCTTTTTAAATGATACATTGCAGTTTATCATTCATATCATACAGCGCACTAAACATTGATCCGAGGTTATGTGTCTGATTGTGTTTGTCTCAGGATCTGCTGGGTCTGTGCGAGCAGAAGAGAGGAAAGGACAACAAGGCCATCATCGCCTCCAACATCATGTATATCGTTGGCCAGTATCCACGCTTTCTCAGAGCCCACTGGAAGTTCCTCAAAACTGTCGTCAACAAACTCTTTGAGTTCATGCATGGTGAGAGATGGCTTGGTTTAAAAAAATGCTGGATCTATAAATAGCATATTTTGAAATGATCTCAATTTTAATGCCGCTTAATATCACCCTCCTCTTCATCAGAGACCCATGACGGCGTTCAGGACATGGCCTGTGACACATTCATCAAAATCGCCCAGAAGTGCCGGCGCCACTTTATCCAGGTGCAGGTGGGAGAGGTGATGCCCTTCATCGACGAGATCCTCAACAACATCAACACCATCATCTGTGACCTTCAACCTCAGCAGGTCAGCAAATACATGATAATAATAATAGACATTTTCATAATCTCTAGAGATCTATCACACATGTGTAAAGTACAGAGGTAGATATTACCACTTTTGCCTAATCAAGTTTGCATGCTGACAAGTGTTTCCTGTTTGTGTCCAGGTGCACACGTTCTATGAGGCAGTAGGTTATATGATCGGGGCCCAGACAGATCAGGCTGTTCAAGAGCACCTGATAGAAAAATACATGCTGCTGCCCAATCAAGTGTGGGACAGCATCATCCAGCAGGCTACCAAGGTGAGAGACCAATATACCAGTCAATATGTCTATGCAAACAAGAGAGAGCAGTGTGTTGATCTGTAGCTCCGCTCCCTCAGAACGTGGACATCTTGAAGGACCCAGAGACTGTGAAACAGCTGGGCAGCATCCTGAAGACCAACGTCAGAGCCTGTAAGGCCGTCGGTCACCCCTTCGTCATCCAGCTGGGACGGATTTACCTCGACATGCTCAACGTCTACAAGTGCCTCAGCGAGAACATCTCCGCTGCCATTCAGACAAATGGTAAGGGAGGTGTGTGTTTGTGACCATACAGCTGACTGATTCAGCTCGTCGTTGTTCACGGCTGGGGCTCAGAGGGTAGAGCAGGTCGTATCGATCCCAGGCTCCTCCGGTCACATGTCTAATGTGTCCTTGAGCAAGACACTTAACCCCAAAATTGCTCCCGTCAAATCTGAGTTAACCAAAGTCACACAATAACAACCGATCGAGGCAGCGGTAGACCAGCAACTCTCGTGTTCTGTGAAGTAAAATTACTTTTTTTTTTTTTTAATGGAGTCTGGTTGCTTTGGCGAGAGCATAGATGAACGGCTTCAGTTCCCCGTTGGAAACATAGACTGTATCGCTGTCTCATGGCAAGGTAAAGCAGTGAAAATATTCTTAATATAGCGTACACTTAAACTGATAATGATTCTTTTAGGTGAGCCTTTCTCACCAGCAGTACATTGCTTTGCTTCTGTGCGGTAAGCCCCGTCTGTTTCTCCAAACTGGGGGCGTCTCGACCGTCATCTACTCTAGGTAATACACTGACTATGGATAAGTACCTCATACAACCCCACTTCAAAACACCCAAACTATCCCAATTTTAAAGTGTGAATTGTAACCACCTGGGAAGAGATGTCAGGATGATAGTGTAGGTAGGTGATAAGCTAAGATTGATAGACGAAATTGCGCTGTGGGCAGTAGACAGGTGGAGACTCTTTCCCCCTTACAACTTTTCAGTGGTGTTTTCTTCAGTTTGACATATAGCCTCTTTAACGTCTCATACAAATCATCTATTTTGTGAACATAAATGTCCTGTAAACCTTTGTTGAATGCTGCTGAGGCCTAACCTAATGTGTTTGCTAATTGTGCGGTGCATTTGTGGAGGACTTGTTGTTTGGGTTGTTAAGCCTGTGTACAGATCTGTACACTGCATAGTGTCCCTTCATTGTTGTTTAGGCATGCAGTCCATTGTGTAAAATCCAGCGTGGTCTCAGTGTGTTGCAGCCAGAGGTTTGAAAAATACCCAAATTGCTTTTCAATACCATGTGTTAATACTTGAAAGATCAAGCTACTCTCACTAACACAAACTATCATTTTGTGCTTTTTTTGGTTGGTGCTACAGTTGCAATAGATTTGTTATATTCTAGCCTTTACTCATGTACATGTCACGCGGTAGCATTTTAGTATTTTGTCATTCAGTCCTGGCATTTTGTCTGTAGGCCAATAGGTACTGCGTCCTTTTTTTTTTCTTCTTCTTCTTCTTCTTGCATGCGCCTGTTTTGGTGACTCATCTCTGAGTCTTTCTGTGCTTAAACGGGAGGAGAGGTGCCGTCTGAGGTCTGTCAGTAATGATCAAGTATCAAGGATTTCTGCTCTTGCATTGACCGCTGACTCAGAGTAGGGCAGAAATGGCGATCCGTGCAGGAGGATTAAATAAATCCTTTTCAAACGCTTAACCGAACCTTTTTAAGGATAATGTGTCTATGATCTATGATATCTCTGATTTATCTAGAATAAGACACAAAGCATCAAACTGACAGTGATACAGAGCAGATTATTTTGCAAAAGAAAGGAAACGATCATTTGTGATTGAAGCCAGGCTCCCCACATCCTGATAGTACATCCTGTAGGGAGGCATGATAAGGATAACATCTTCTATTACGTTATATTCAGTGTCAGTTGTGATGGTGTTTTCTGTTGTGGAAATTCAAGTGAGAAAAAATAAAGTAACAAGATGGGAATGTCTGGGATAATCCGGTGAATTATATACCTAATGACAAACAAAGCAGTCTTGCTTAGTAAAATTGCCTACAGTGGCCTAAATGTCGATATGGCATTAGTACAACCAGAGTTACGGTATCAAAGGGAGAGCTACAGTACCTCTCTATCTATCATCTCACTGCTTCTCCGCAATCTTAAAGTGTTCTTGGGAGCAACTTAGCATTTACCAAACTATAATGCACAGCAAACGAGAGGAAACCCTGACACATAAAGTGTCGTTTATGCTCGCTGTAGTGTCCCGAGGCTGCGCGAGCCAAAAATTACATCATCACATATTGTGCGTAAAGCTCGAAGGCGCCGCAAGTTGTCGCAGAGCTTGTTCGTGCACCTCTAACATTTTGTGACTAGGTTCCCGCTGCCACAATAAGATTTAATTTAAATTAAGAAGTAAAATAATGAAATAGAAAGACGGCCGATTTGTTTTTAAAAGCTGGACGTCTCTCTTTTGCCAGCTGAATCAAATTGTTTACAGGATATTAAACCTTTCAACCTTTGTTTCATTATAATACATTTAATACTTTAAGTCTCTTTTCTTTTACGGGGATTGTGTAAAAGTGATAAAGTATGTCCATGAATATGAAATATGAATTAACAGTTAATTACAAGTCCTCCTCGGCATTGAGGAGTTTGGTTTATGGTGTTTAGCCGGTAAAACTCGTTGACTTCTTGCTTCTTCACAGAATATTTTGTCTGTACAGTACGCCTTCTGCTGTTTCGGAGAATAATACAAAGAACAACGCGTTGAGCATAAATGCGTTTGTGCGTGCTCGTAGTGCGAGCGCCATCTGTCGAGGCCCGCACCACAAGGCCTCACAGTACAAACAAAGCTTAAACATGTTCCTACAGATCCTTCACTGCTCAACCAGTCAGCATGTATCTGATGCACAGCTCTGCAAACACTTTGTAGTACTCAAAGACCTCTACTCTGTGCCCTGTGCAGAACTTTTTTTACTCGCATCCTCTCAAGAAAACAATGTATTATTAGACAAAGTGTGAGGAAGTTATCTTCATGTAACACCTTCAATATGTGTGTCTCCTCTTTGTTTTGCAGGTGAGATGGTGACGAAACAGCCGCTGATCCGGAGTATGAGAACAGTGAAACGAGAGACACTGAAACTGATCTCAGGCTGGGTCAGCCGATCAAACGACCCTCAGATGGTGAGAAATCCTCAGATATGTAGCGGCACATCACTGCTGGGGGAATAAAACCTAATATTTCTGAAGTTGTCTTGAGGAACAATAGCCCTATTTTGGTGGTGATTAACATTCCACTCTGAATTTACAAAAAAAAAAAAATGCAATGGTGCTAAACAGGGCTGTATTTTTACTCTGGTGTCCTCAGGAGATACTACGCTGTGGCAATCAATGAAGCGGTTGACAGTAGAAAAGAAGTAGAACTAATCCAGCTAGTATTTTTAGATCAAGCACAAATATCTCATTGTGGCAGAGTTGTGCCCTCAGCTGTGTTTTTATCTGCATCACAATTAATATTCATCGTGAGTCAGAGTTCATGGACGTGCAAAAATTATAGCTTCACCTTTTTTGTAATGTAGCTGTCAAAAGTGAGTCTTTAAGAAGTCTTAAACGTCTTTAAAGCTGGATGCCTCCTGTTGTTTTCCAGGTTGGCGAGAACTTTGTTCCACCTCTGCTGGACGCCGTCCTCATCGACTATCAACGCAACGTCCCCGCCGCCCGTGAGCCCGAGGTCCTCAGCACCATGGCGACCATCGTCAACAAGCTGGGAGGACACATCACCAGCGAGATACCCCAGATCTTTGACGCCGTCTTCGAGTGCACCTTAAACATGATCAACAAGGTGAGGCATAATGATCAACTGGACACATCTTGTAATCTAGTTTGATATAAATTATGATCTGTGGGTATTTAAAAGTGTTTCTAAACATGTAATACAGACAGTGATCTTTGTATTTTTGTTTCTGATAATCTGCTTGAGTGGAAATCTAAACAAGTCCAGTGCAGTAGACGACTAAGCGCCCTTAGCCATCAAGAAAACAAGCATTTGAATTAACAGCACATAGATAAGCTAATCTATATCATGTGGCCTTCACAGGAGGCAAAACGGGTTTAAACAACTTGTTTTTGTGTTGTGTGTTTTTCTGCCAGAACTTTGAGGAGTTTCCAGAGCACAGGACTCACTTCTTCTACTTACTCCAAGCGGTTAACTCTCACTGCTTCCCTGCATTCCTCGCCATCCCCCCTGCCCAGTTCAAACTGGTGCTGGACTCTATCATCTGGGCCTTCAAACACACCATGAGGAATGTGGCTGATACTGGTAAGGCTGCGGACACACACACACACACACACACACATTTTACTACATTTATTAATGTTCATATTTAGCAGTAATGTCTATAGCAGGGGTCAGCAACCTGCGGCTCCAGAGCCACATGTGGCTCCTTAGCTCCTCTCCAGTGGCTCCCTGTGGATTTTTAAAAATGGAAATGAATAACTGTTCTTTGTTTACATTTTCATTTTTATTTATCATTGTTGTACGACGGTATGACGGAGTATTAGGGCCACATTGAGTAAAAATAAATAAATCTGAGATTTGGAGAATAAAGTCATAATATTACGAGAATAAAGTCGTAATATTTTGAGAATAAAGTCAGACGTTTAAGAGAAAAAAGTCGTAGTATTATGAGAATAAAGTCATAATATTATAAAGTAGTAATTTTACGTGATATTTTTTCTTTTTTTCTGGTAAAGTTATGACTTTATTCTCGTAATATTATGACTTTTTTCTCGTAAAGATATGACTTTATTCTCATAATGTTATGACTTTTTTTCCGTAATATTATGACTTTATTCTGGAAATCTCAGATTTTTTTTCACCAATGTGGCCCTAATACTCCGTAGTACATTTGCACTTTGGCCTTCACTGCAATAGACTTACAGTATATACTGTAAAAATGTCTCTTTTGATAGTAAAGGTTGCTGACCCCTGGCCTAGAGCTACTAAATGATGTTAAGCCATCTGGATGTTGTGTTTTATCGTGTGATGAGGACAGAGTGTGTCAGAGGTGAGGTTAATCTTCAAACAGCAAAAACTGTTTTGTTTAAAAGGCAGAAATCTGACACAGCAGGTGCACCGTGTGTTACCTCAGCGATGTTCAGAAGCCCTCACTGATATTTACTTCCTGCAGTAATGTACAGGTATAATGTTCCTTTTCTGAGGAAGTTTGAACTGAACAATGTGTAGAAAGCTGACGTTTGTGTTTCTGCTCGTCCAGGTCTGCAGATCCTGTACACGCTGCTGCAGAATGTGGCCCAGGAGGAAGCCGCCGCTCAGAGTTTCTACCAGACGTATTTCTGTGATATCCTACAACACATCTTCTCTGTGGTCACCGACACATCACATACTGCTGGTGAGTTTACACACACACACATGCGCTGTGGGGGACACCTGAATGCTCAGATGTGAACATCTTTTATAGATGAATAAGTTTCTTCAGTAAAAGGGTGTGTGTGTTGGTGTGTGTGTCCTGCAGGCCTGACGATGCACGCGTCCATCCTGGCCTACATGTTCAACCTGGTGGAGGAGGGGAAGATCACTACAGTGCTGAACCCTGCCAGCCCCAACAACCAGGGCTTCATCCAGGAATACGTGGCCAACCTGCTCAAGACCGCCTTCCCTCACCTACAAGAGTGAGTATATCAACGCACATGAACTCACACACACAATCTCTGATGTGGTAAAATACACAGTTTGTTAACACCACTGTGGCTGTGTGTGTGTCTTTGTTTGTATTAGTGCTCAGGTGAAGGTGTTTGTGACCGGACTCTTCAGCTTAAACCAGGATATTCCTGCCTTCAAGGAGCACCTTAGGGACTTCCTGGTCCAGATAAAGGTGAGGTTGCTTTGTGTGTCTTTGTAGTCCTTTTGAGTCTCTTTGTAGTAATTTTAAGTCTCTTTGTAGTCCTTTTGAGTCTCTTTGTGGTCATTTTGTGTCTCTTTGTGGTCATTTTGAGTCTCTTTGTGGTCATTTTGTGTCTCTTTGTAGTCATTTTGAGTCTCTTTGTGGTTGCTTTTGTGTCTCTTTGTGGTTATTTTGTGTCTCTTTGTAGTTCATTTGTGTCTCTTTGTGGTCATTTTTTGTCTCTTTGTGGTCATTTTGAGTCTCTTTGTGGTCATTTTGTGTCTCTTTGTGGTCATTTTTTGTCTCTTTGTGGTCATTTTGTGTCTCTTTGTGGTCATTTTGAGTCTCTTTGTGATTGCTTTGGGTCTCTTTGTGGTCAATTTGAGTCTCTTTGAGTGACATTTTGCAGGTGAAATCCAGAGGGGCTCCTGACACTTTGGCCCCCTGGGCCTGTGCCTCGTAGGCCCGTTCAATAATCTGTCCATCCCTGGCCCACCTAAATGGACCAGGGCCATAATTAATGTTATTAATTACACCTGTGTTTACCCTGCAATGACATGTCAAAATGGCTGCTGCGAAAAGGGCATATTGGAATAGAGCAGCCAGATCTTGTTGGTTTTTTTTTCCCCAGCCATTGTGCAGCATAAACACAGCCTAGCAGCTCCTCTCTGGAGCAAAGCAAGACACGCACAAAAACGAATGGTTATACTAAGTGTTAATTTAATGTAATACGTATATATGAATTGTCTATCCGTGTGTATTTGTTTGCTGATAAGCTGAACTAAAGTGAACAAGGCCCTGCATAGCTCCGGCTTTGCTGTTTGTTGTCCGTGCCGCGCTGGCTTTGTCTCTTCTCACAGAGGTTATCAGGGAACACATAGTTAGCTGCTTAGCTGTTGTTTCCAGAAATAACATTTTCATGCGTGGTCAGGTTGTTCTGCTAAGTATATGGACGGTTTGTGGCTGCTGTGCCAGCTTATTGTTGGAATAAAACCGTGTACAGATATGATAGTGACAGTGATGTGTTCAGTGTTTTCAGCTGTCAGACTCAATGTATCTTTAGATGGTTATTTTCCAGACTATAATCTTTAATTTAAAGATAAAACTGAGCTTTTGAGATGTAGTCAGGATCAGGGCTAAAATAATTAGTTAGTTAATTGACCATGGGATTCAACAAATCAAATCATTGTCAACAATTTTGATAATCAGTTAATTCTCATTCGGCATTTCTTGAGCGAAACATGCAAAACATTTACCTCTTTGCTGCTTTTTCTCTGTGGCCAGTTGCATAAAAACAGACCCAGTCTTTGTCTAAGTCAGACTTGCTATAGACATTTAAATGTACCTGTTGCATAAAGCTTCTCTATGAGTGACTAATGTATGACTGACCTAGATAGCCTGTCACGCAATGCATTATGGGTAAAATAAGACACTTTACAGGAGAGAAAAAAATGGCAGAAGCAACAGCGATATCACACCAAGTGATGGAGAAAATAATAGAAAAGATAAACAACATAAATCCAACAGCTGTTAGAACAGTTAAAGATGTTCAGAAATAATTCAAGAATATGATACAATAATCCAAAAAAGTTATGGATAAATAGTTGAAATAGTTAGATAAAATAATGGATATACCGTTGAAATAATTAGCTAATAGTTAGCTAAAAGTAATGGATAAATAGTTGAAATAGTTCATATTAGCTAAAAGTAATGAATAAACAGTTAAAAAAGTTAACATAAGCAAAAAATGATGGATTAACAGGTGAAATAGTTAGCTAAAATGTAGCTAAAAGTAATGGATAAATAGTTGAAATAGTTCATATTAGCTAAAAGTAATGAATAAACAGTTAAAAAAGTTAACATAAGCAAAAAATAATGGATTAACAGGTGAAATAGTTAACTAAAATGTAGCTAAAAGTAATGGACAACTGAAATAGCTAAACTAACGGATAAACAGTTGAAATAGTTAGCTAAAAGTAATGGATAAACCATGGAAATAGTTAGCTTAAAGTAGTTTAATAGATAAACAGTTGCAATAGTTAGCTAACAGACCCTCTAACAGATTGTTGCCATAGCAACAAAGCTTCAGGTGGCTAACTTTTTTACCTCAAATTAAGTCAGTCTTAATATTTATATCAGGCTCAATCAGACTCGTCTAACCTGACAATATAAGGTCAAGAGTAGTCTTAAATTAAGTTTATGCAACTTCAAATCATTGTGAATTATATAGATTAGTGTTTTGGACAGTTTGATGTCACCTTAGGCTCTGGGATGTTTACAGTTATGACACAGTTTTTGAACTAAGAGACTAATCAGTTAATTGTAAAATTAAGGATAAGTTGATATAGAAAATGGATCAACGGAGGTGTAATCTGTCTTTTTAAGAGCTAACCGCAGTGTTTCCTTTGATTTCTGCTGCTGTTCCAGGAGTTTGCTGGCGAGGACACCTCAGACCTGTTCCTGGAGGAGAGGGAGGCGTCACTTCGTCAGGCCCAGGAAGAGAAACACAAGATCCAGATGTCGGTCCCGGGCATCCTCAACCCTCACGAGATCCCTGAGGAGATGTGTGACTGAGCGCCAGACTCCACCAAACTGTACAGTACTCCAAACAACAAACAAACAAACAAACAAACAAACAAACAAATAAACCCTAACCGCAGCAAACACAACAAAACCCAAGA
The DNA here is from genome assembly GCA_916700995.1 of Hozukius guyotensis. Classification (NCBI taxonomy): domain Eukaryota; kingdom Metazoa; phylum Chordata; class Actinopteri; order Perciformes; family Sebastidae; genus Hozukius; species Hozukius guyotensis. Next base: position 51,765 of record CAKALU010068564.1, read on the forward strand.
GAGGCACTTGATAGTGGAGGGAGAGGCCGCTCACCCTCTGCAGAGTGGGGCCGTCCCATTGGATGTTTGTTGACCAAAACAATGCCAACAATATGTAAATGATTACCGCGTCACCCTGTGGCCCTTTTTACATAATCTGCGTTTTCTATGGAGACTTTTTTGTGTAATATCTTTCCAGAACTGTTAATCTAAACTCATGTTTTGTTGGTCTCTGGCCCATCCTAAGACCTGCATGATGAGGTTGTAACGATTAGACGACTTAACCATCTTGTTTTTTTGTTCTGTTCCCTCCACCTCCCATGTTCTCTTTTTCCTCCATATATTTGTTTATATATAAATATATTATATATACAAGTCTGAGCAGGGTTTTTGTGAAAAACGGCATATGTGTCAAGTCGGCATAGAGGCTTCTAGACCTGTGGTGTGACAGAACAGGACAGGAAGTGGTCTTTTTTTTAGTGGCGCATGCACCGCTTGTTTGGTGCCCCACGGCATTGTGGGAGAATGTGAATCTAACGGATAATGAATGAAGGCGGAGAAGATGCTGCTTCATGTATCAGCATCTGTTGCTCATGAGTTGTGCTTCATCCTAAAAACGTGTATGGCTGCAGCCGCCAGGAGGTTTTTTTAGGGAAAGCAAAACCGAAATATGTGCATATCATCCCAATTGTATAGCATCTTTAATACCATGGGAACATTTTTTTTCCTTTTTATTCTATTGTTTCTTTTTGTTGTGGGTGTGTGCGCGTGTGTGCTGTCGCCTAGTCGACATCAGCGTTTTGTTTTCCTCTAAGAGGATTGTTGCTCATTTGTGAGCCTTCATTAATGGGATGTTTTAAGGAAGTGGCGGAGGTATTTATGGGTTCTTAGTTGGTTGCATCTTTATAACAACTCCTGTTTAACTCAGATGGCTTTTGAGATTTTGAATTGTACTAATTTAGATTGTTTACCATGCAGTAGTGCAAGTCAAGTCACTACCTTTAGAGCAAAAATGAAAAAATAAAACTGGGTTTACATTTAATTTTGTATTTTTGCATTTTTCAGTTGTACCTGTTTGAGTTCTGTCCAGATAAACAAAAGGCTTTTTGTCCAGAGAGCAAATTAATTGCCAACGAGTTTAATTAGGAAAAGAATGTATAAATCCAAATAAGCACCCAATCTCTAATGGCAAATTTCCCTTCTCAAGGTGTTACATTTGTTGTGAACTTTTTGAACTGATTAAAGTTGAGAATTTTATAACCCTGCCTTTGCTCAGATTTCTTCATTCCATAACAAAGACCCATTTTACAGGATGTTATTCTTTATACTAACTAAAATATGAAAATATGTTATGTTTATTGCTACTTCACCTGGATGTTTGAGCTTCACTGTGAATGAGGTGGAAATTTAAGATTTTTTTAACCAGGTATTGAACTTAAAGGGATAGTTTTGGTGTTTTGAAGTGGGGTCAAAACACCTACAACAACTATCCCTTTAAAGTGTTTTGAGCTCGGACTATTTCTTTACTTAAAACCTGCAGTCTGAAAAGTTTGGACCAGATTAATCGATAACATGTTGGCAGCGGGCCGGACAATGTGGCGTTCTTGTCCTGAGATATGGAAAAATAACATTGCGCTTTATATTTTAGCCATTTATCCACATTAACTGAGAGTGAACCACGAGGAAACGGTACTCACTGTACATGTGTATTGTTTGGTATGTAGCTTCCTCTGACAGACATCAGTAAAATTACTATATCTCTAGACTCACACCTGAGTTCAAACCCACTTCTTTTACACACAGACTTATAAATCCTAAAAGCAAAGGTAGTTGATTATGATGATGATGATGATGATGATTGTCATCGGTCACACACACGCAGTACTCCTGTGGCATCGGGCCACTTCCGCTCAGACATCTTTGGCCAAGGTTGGTGCTTTGTAAACCGACCCTGCCTCTAATCCCCGTTAACATGCTGGTATTACATTAAAGGTTATGATGACGCCCTGCTACTGAAGAGCTGAAACACTTCGTCTGATGCAACCTGACAGCTCTGATGCAACCACAGAGGAAGCTGTTGCACTTCATTGTGTTTGGGGGGGGTCGAGTATATGGGTCTTCTTTATGGCTGCAACGCCCCTGTAAAGGAATCTTTTGGTTCATATTGGTGATTTTATTTGTGCATGTTTCTGTGGAGTCAGCATCTGGCAATTACTAGCTCATATGTCTGCTTTTGATGCCTTCATATCAGACCCTCTCTCTGGGACCATAATTCAGTCTGGCTGTAACTGGACCCCCCCTCCCTCCCTTTACTGACCCAGATCCAGAGATCCTCAGCCATTCTCGGCATCCGCTGTCGAGGAGAAGAGGGAACAGCTGGGTGAGCCCCCCCCCCATCGCCCGCTCTACACCTCCTTGTGCCCTGCTCTGGGTCTACAGTACGCTGTGGGCAGCAAGCAGGGTTATTAATAGTCATTGATATAGTCAGACAGGAAGAGCCAGGTTAGCACACCCGCTGGTCAGTCATCTCCAACAGAGAGGGTGGCTGACCCCTCTACCCAGTGGCACATACCAGCCCTCTGCCCTGGACTTTCACTCTGTTTCTACTTCCTTCTTTTAGTCTTTTGGGGAAGAAAAAGATGCCCTCTAAAGTCTAAAAAGCTGTAAAAGGAGTAAAATCAGAGTTTTAAATTCTTCGATATCACCTGGCAGTATATGTTGGAGCTGGTGTGACTGACAGGTTGTGGTCAAACTGGGGCAAAGTTGATAGTTGATGAGAGCCCCAGTAACTCCCCAAAGGTGGTATACTGCCACCCAGTGGACGGCAATCAAATAAGCATCTGGAGTTCAGTGTCATTCATGTTTTATTGGTCCCAGCGTTGTACAGTGCAGTCACATCCTAATACAGATAGGAACGGCTAGACCTACATCTCTACCAGAACTGGGTGGGGGGGGGGGACATTAGTAAATTACTGTAGCATCAGAAGACAATGAATGCTAATGCAGAGTTAATTTAATGTACTGTTATCTGCAGTTAAACAGAAACAAGCCGCGTCGAAGCAGTAAACTTTTCATTCCCTATAGAGTGCTGCAGGAATGAGTCCTAAAAACCAGGAAATGAGTCAGCATGTTAGCACTTTCGGTTCCCCTCGTCTGGAAGTCAATGAGTGTTTGGTTAGATGCCTCAAATAAGGTCTGTGGTTAACACAAGCTTAACGGCAAATTCACACCAGAGTAGTGGCAAAGTGCGGCCTGTGGCAAGAAGGGTGACCAGATCCCAACAAACCAAATGTGGGACAATGAGTATGTTTGTGTGGGACAATGTGGGACACGTTACCAAGGCTGAGAGGTAGTCTACAGTTTTGATATAATGTCTATTTGACTTCGTCCATAGATCAGCATGTTTCTTATGATACTAACATGAACTGTGTCGCTTCATGTCGTATTCCCCCCGTGTGTGAAAAATAACTGGCAAATTTCACAAAAAACTCTGAGAATCGCCTTCCACTGGCTCATAAATACTTATTAGTAGTTTCACAGTATTTGTTGTAGCTGCCCTTCCTTTTCTTTTTGGTAGTTTCCATCATATTCCGTCTAAATCTGCATAGCTTGTGACTTTGCTGTGACTTGCAATTTTCTCCGTTGGGCGTAGCGAAGCAAAGACGATGAAATGTTAACCTGCACTTGACCCACGTGTGAGCAGTTTGACAGCCTTCCCTGCTTTCTTCACAGCCGCTGGATAAAAGCCAGATTTTAAAAAAAAGCGTCTGTCCTATAGTGGTTTGACTTTTGTGCAGTCTCTCGTAAAGTGGGACACCTGGTCACCGTAGCGGCGAGCTGCCATGCAGTGTCTATGAAAAGCTGCGGGGGTTGCTCCCGAGCTCAGCCAGCTGCGGCCTTTTGATTCTGCGGCAAAGTGCGGCCAAACTAAAGTTGCGAACAGTTTCATGTTTGGCGGCGAAATGCGGCCAGAGAGGACCCGCACCAATCAGTAAACAGATACTGTGACATGCAGATCTATGTTTCTAATTTCTTCTCGTCTGAAAAACATCAACGCGCCTCCTGGCCGCAGAAAAATTCAATTATTGCGGCAAGCGAGCTGAAGTTCGCCGCTGCCTGATTTTGTTCTATGACATAAAATACGTAGGTAAATATTGCACTTGTGAATTTTGAAGCTTTTACGTGTCTTAAAAAAAGGCTGTAGTGTAGTTCGTTTATAGCCTAATGTTAGTGTTTTACTGTGTTAGTGAAGATTATCTTGCTGAACAAAACGTGTAAGTATCATAAACGTTTGTTTGCCACAGAGCTTATTTTCTGCAATAATCCAAAACCCGATGGAAAAATCCCATTGGCTTTTTGTCGAGGGAACCAGGGCGATGCTAACTTCCTGGTAAAATCCGTCATCCCTGCAGCACTCTATCTGGCTTTTAGCATCACTTATCTCTCTCTGAAGTTTTTTAGTCTCATACCTGTGGAGTTTACTGGATCCAAATCATTCAGATCTTCAGTAAGATGACAGTCAGGAATAAACTAGCATCTCTCATGTTAGCTAATCCTAAAGACACACTGAGAGGTTGAGAGCTGAGCTGGATCGAGACATCTTGTTTTTCAAGGACTGACCGCAGCTGCACAAATAAGTAGCTAGCTGAGTGATGATGGTGATCAATACACCTGAGTTAAGCACAGAGGGAGGGAGCAGGAGTGACAGGGGGAGAGCAGAGAGTCCACAGCTGGGTTATATATAAGTGGAGACTGCCAGCAGGAAGTTATTATGTTGTTCTGAGCCCTCACAGAAGGATCTGGCCTCTTCCTCTTTGTTCTCTCGAGGTCTTCATCGGTTTTCATGCTCGTCTCTTCGACAGCTCGGTGGCCTTCTCCCCATCACGTCCTTTATGTTGTCCTGATCTGAGCATAGCGTATTTTAGATCTACAGAGAAAGAAGAAAATGGTCAGTTAGTGGTCGTGTTTCCATTCAATTGTCAAACGAATTTTAAGCAAACTTTTGAAATGCAAATTAGCAAATAAACTGGGCTACAGTGTGGTTTGGTCAGAAGTTGGCGCTATACGCTACGCATGGCTGTAATCTACTAGTAAACAGAGGAGTCGAAGAAGAAGTAGAGGTTGTGACCCGGAAACAAAACAAGTCAGCTTGAAGAGAGGTCTTCAGGAATGTCTTTCAATTGGACAAGTTTTAATTGTTCTTTCATGTCAGCTAGTATCGGCCATCTGTCCGAGGACGAAGACGAGCATTCACACGTTATGGCAATATCCAAGAAGACGCTGACAGTGGAAACAGCTGATCAAGTTATGTGAGTTAAACGTTTGCTTAAATGTTAAATGTTCGAATGATTTATTCGACAAAGGCGTTTCCATTTAACGCATCAACTCTCTTTGGATAAAAGCAAAAACCACCTCAAGCGAGCGTAAAAACTTTTAAATCGAATCTTCTAATGTGATACTTCAAAATGTGAATATAAATATGTGAATGAAAACATGGCAATTGGATGGGACATGATGAGGTGTGTGTGTGTGTGTGTGTGTGTGTGTGTAGAAAGAGTACCTGGGTGTCTTCTCTGAACTCTGTCTGGCTTGAGAGGAACTCTTAAACTGCGCTTCCAGTCTGGAGTAGATTCCTCCTGTAGGCTGCAGCAAGCACACACACACACGAACACACACGAACACACACACACACCAGAACAAAAACAATCTGACATCAGGCAGCTGTAAAAACTAGGACAGCAGGGTCGACAGCTCGACGCCAATCATTCTCATCTCATTACATTTCCAGCATCCTGACGGTGAATAACACTCTGCGTGTATATGAACAGCTTCTTGCCTCTTTAGTGTCCTTAGATTTGCTCTGTTCCTGCTCTCCAAACCTCATCTTAGTCAGGTAGCCGACGATCTCCACCATGCGACGCTGGTCTGGTTCATAAAGACAAAGAGAATAAAAACACGGCGGGACAGAACTTGATGGTGAAAATGTAAGAATAACAGAGTAAAGTAAGAGCATTGATACATGATTTGAATGCGTACTTGATGTGTCTAAAAATATAAAAGTATTAATAACATTCAGTCCTTCTTTACCTTCTTCCCTCTGAGCGTCCTGGTTGTAGCGCATAGAGCGAGAGCTGTCCCACTTACTTTTCTGGACACTCACTCTACAAAACACAAGCACACACACACACACACACACACACCAGTGTAAACCAATAGGAAGATTTAAACTCAAGATATTTAAAACATTTAAATCAAATCGAAGCAGAACATAAACACACTTCCATCCTCATCTGATACTGTAGATACACTGTAGGGCTGGGCGATAATTCAATATGATAATTTATCGTCTTTCAATGGAATCGTATCATGATGAATTCAAATATCGAGATATCGTGATACACAATTACGTCGTCTAAATTGAAGCTAATAAGCATATACTAACTCAAATTTCTCCGAAAATCTGAATTGATAAGAATTCTGCTTATGGGAATAACCCAGTGTATTTACTGTAAATCAAACAATTGTCTTAATCTGATTACACTGTTTTTGTGTGCATCCATGTAAACATAGTCAGTGTATAGCTGGAAAAATGTATTATGTAGTTTTTCTCTATAATTTCACTTGAAACTGTTATGTTCATTTTGCTTTTTAAGTTTTTAATCAAGTGAGAAAATACTCTTTTCATTTGTCAAGTATTTAATTCACACAGGAGTATGCAGACATAGGCTTTACCATGTGATTATTTCATATAGACTATTTATTTATTGAATTACCAAAAAACGTGCTGTATCGTGATGTATATTGTTATCGAGATATGAAAAATTACCTATATTAAGATAGAACATTTTGGCCATATCGCCCAGCCCTACAGATACAGAAATATTTAAGCTTTATGAGGATATTCTACGTGATCTTGTGTTTGCAGATTAACTCACATGAAAGGTGTGTTGTCTCTGGACTGTGACTGAGGGAGAGAAAATCTCATTTAGAAAACACAAAGATGTCGATTTTAAAGCTACAGTTTGACACTTTAGTGTAAATATGTACTGTACTGTGTTATTTAAGTAGGAATACAGTTACTAACAAATGCACGGTTAACACTATAACTCTATAATGTAACTGTATAAAAACAAACAGACTGCAGTGTTTCTGGTTGAATCTACGATAGCTAGTGGAAGTTTAGAAACCATAAATAAGCAGTGAACAAGAACTGTGTCTTTAAGCAGATGTTTTAGTAGTAATGCATCATTTAGAGTCAGTTGAAAAGCTGAATTATTTTGCTTGGATAAAGAAATTATAAACTTCTAGTGTGTATACCCCAATTCCATATATGCATAAAAAAAGTCACTATACTGTGAAAAGCAAGATGTCTATATCTAGATTTCATTCACTCTGCTGCATCTTTACACTCTATTGTACCACAAAACAAAAAGTCTTTTGTATGTTCGTGTTGCGTTCTGCAGTATTTTACTCCAGCGAGGAACTGAATATTCATGAAGCCACTGACTCACTTTCTCTGCTTTGTCTTTGCGCTGGAAGTTTGGAGAAGACATTTGTTTTTTCAGAGGTCTGTGGGCCTTCTTGGCCTTCTTAGCAGCTGGAAACACAAAAAACAAAGCAAAACAAAAGATCATGATAAATATGCTGTGACACCACCTGCTGGCCAAAAGGAGCAACTGTTTTATTTTAGACCCTAAAAAAAGGGGCTGAAAGTAACAATGAAATGTTAAAAATAGATGAAAAACGAGTGCGATGAAGTGCTATAAATAGAGAAACGTTTCCATGTGTGTCCTCGTTTTACTTTTATCATTCTAACTGCAGCAGTGACTCGGCGTTGAAGCGGAGCCACACGGGGTTAAAGCAACTAAAATTCACTGAAATAAACGTGACATTTTTTTATGAGGTCATGGGGTGATTAGTCACAGGAAATGAGGACCTGAAGGCATCGTGTGTTACTCATGAGTAAAGGCACTCTGAGTGATTTTCACTTCTCACGCCTCTATAACCCTTCAGATAAACTGCAAATTATTGTCGACTATAAAAAAAAATACACAAGGAAAGTATAGTGAATGTATGATAATGAAAACATTTATCCCCTATACCCTCACAGCATCACTGCAGTAATAACCGTTATGACTTTTTATCGCTGCTCGAAACGTTTTTCTGATTATACACATTAACCATATAAACTGCAATTAAACTGCCATTACAAGACACAACTATTATAATAGTACCGACAAGAACAGTTAGGAGCCTGTAATTAAACCTTGAATTACATGAATATATCCATGACTTATTATTATTATTCAGACAAGCAGTGAGTGCACCGACTGTAATTCAACAGCTCGAGTAGAAAACACAAAGGATCACAGGCCGTCGTCACAGTTTCACCTGTTTCCAACTTTTTCTCCTCTTAAAGCTGTTAAACTACTAATGAAGACAACTGAAGGTCAAAGTTGTGCTGTTTGTTATTAGCACCAAAACTAGTAACAGAAAGTTAAATATGTGTATAATTGTAGTTATAACTTTGATTAATATTATTATTTTAGTTGTTTATTAAAGGCAGGGTTGACGATGTTCTCCAGTATACACTATTTGTTATATTGGTTGAAATAGTCTTTACACCCCGACAGCGATCCATTACTGATGAGCTCTGAAAAAGGACCGAAAAAGAGCCGTCATCTGTAGCTGCTGTAATCCTGTAAAAACGTCTACCAATCACTGCCTCGCGGTCCGCTTGGAAAGAACCAATCAGATGCCTCCCTGCCTCCCTGCTCGTACTCTACCCTTGGCGTGCACCAGCCTGAATTCAAAGCGCGTCGCCGCCGCCGCGCGTTTCCTGGAGAATGGAAGAATATTTGTTTTCTTTCCAAAAACAGTTTCATATCAATCTCGTGCATGTGCGTAAAGTAGAGAGTCAGAGGACAGAAGTGCTGGACGGATCATAAACTGCTGTTCATCAGCACTAAATTCGCCCCTAAAACCACAAATTGTTGATTTCACTTTCCTGCTTGTGTACAGATTAAACAAATGAGCTGCAACGTGTTTAGACGGAGCCAGGCTAGCCTGTTCTGCCTCTAGCCTTTATGCTAAGCTCAGCTAAACTAAGCTAAGCTAAGCTAGGCTAAGCTAACTTCTTTAAAATAAAACTTGTTAGAAATATGTATATTCTGAAATTAATCATTTTAAACTGCAGTGTAAAGCTAAAAGGCTTCTCCACCTTGTTTCTTGGACAGCTCCTCTTCGTCCCCCACCTCGTCTTCAGTGACCTCTGACCCCGTGGTGTACTCCTCGTCCTCTGACAGGAGAGACTGCTGCCTCTGAATGGGTAAAGGTCACACACTCAGCTGCTTGATGACAATGAGTTTGGTCTTTACATTTGACTAATAATCTAACAAAAGATCTCAGTGAAAGCAGATGTAATGAAGGAAATGAAGGAAACGTTCCTACCAGTTGCAGACTCCAGTTTTTCAAAAGGGAAAACTGGTTGAGAAAAGAAAGTAGCTGAAGTCAGAACCAGAAAGAAATGACATGCTGGTAGAAGAAAAGCATCTGACAGAGACTGAGAGAAACTCACGGTGCTGCCGTCTCCTCTCAGAGGGCCGAGCAGCGTCGGCTCCAGGAGAACATCGCAATCCTGAACCTTTTCTGCGCTGGAGGGACACTCCTCAGCACTAACACACATACCAACAAAACAAAGATATTATTTTATCGGAGCCTTTCATAACAAGTAGCCCTGTAAAATGTAACAAACACAGTCTAATGCTCACCTGTCTGCAGGCGGTGTGTTGGACAAACACACTGCGTCTCTGTGCAGCAGCAGGTCATTGAGGACTCTGGTCTGGGCCGAGGTCTCCTCGTCACAGTTCTCCTCATCGGGGACGTTCACGATGTGGTCTCGCATCTTACAGCCCTGAACAACACAAACACATTTAACATCTCTCAGCCACAAACATATGCATGCACAGTAGACCAATGGAGTGAATTAACTCCTGCATTCATGTTAGAACAAGCTGTTCCTTTTCTGTTTTCCTCTCTTTATTTTACACTCTCGTTGTCTCGCCTACCAAGGAAACAACTGTAGTAGAAAATCTATCAATTAGTTATATTCTGTCACTGAGAAATCCCTATAGAGGAGCATGTGATCACTATTGGAAATATATGTTACACCGTCCATCGTATATCAGGCCTTGTCCACATATCCACAGGAATTTGTACGTAGCTTTTTCTATGTGTTTTGGCCTTTCATCCACACCCAAACAGCGTTTTAGGTCACTGAAAACAGAGCTTTTGTAAAACTCCGGCCAGGGTGAAGATTTTCAGTTTCAGTTTTTGGCTTGTAACAGAGTAACAGAGTGTGCGGCGTTATCTCCTTTGTGAAGCGTCACTAATGAGGCCACATGTCGTGCAATGGCGGCATAAATAAATACATGAACGGTAGATGTGGCCAAATAACCTGCTAACAGGACTTTTTATATGTTTACACATAAATGTACAGTTACTCTTCCACTATATTGAGGAACACAGGCGTCAGAATGCGCTACGGAGGTCACTGCTATTTATCCAATGCAACACCCACGACACAGACCCCGTTGACAACGTCGCCAGTGTGTGTGTGTGTGTGTGTGTGTGTGTGTGTCCATACCTTGGGCATACCAGAGGGGTCAAAACGGAGAACCCTCTGGTTGCAGCAGGGGTAGACTCCTGCACCGTGCCAGCCTTTCTCAGTACCCATACCAGGATACAGCACGCTGTCTGGGTGGTACTTACAATGGGTCAGCTCTGCACACACAAACACCTACACACACACACACAAATACAAAGAAACTCTTTAGGTGGGGATGAATACATTTAGTCACAAGTGCTCAGGTTTATTGCGTAACACAAACACACACCTGTTGGCATCGGGAGCAGGTGAGGTAGTTGATGGTACCCCAGATCCTCCAGTAGACCAGGACCCAGGACTTGAGCTCCTCATACAGACCGCTGATGTATTCATGCACATCCCAGCTCTTCTGTCTGCACGCACACAGTTAAATATGATATATTTCTGTTCTCCACGTCTTATTGCTGACAGCTAAACAAATACAGGAGAACTCTGAGTACATGACTCTTTTCCATGTTGTGTAGGACGTTGCTGTAATACTTAGTGTGCGTGTAGATGATCTCTCCGCGAGCATCGATGTTGATTTTCCCTGGAACGCAAGAAATCTTCCTCTCTGTGTCTTTGGTCAGCATCTTCAGGCACAGACCACACCTGGGATTAAACACACATGTGTGACAAATAGTGAGACTGACGCTAATAAGAGAAGAAGTATCAAGGTAAGAGAAAAACTGTAGCTAATGTTTATGAACGCCTGCAGCTTTAACGATGTTGCTAAGCAGCGAGGCTGCCGCTGCTCACCTGTAGAGAGTCGAGGCGTTTCCCGGTGAATCTCTGCTCTGGTAGTTGGGATCGAAGAGACGCTCGATTTTCTTCTGAAACAATTTGCTTTGAGGGGGAAATAAAATGTTTAAAATGGGATATCTAGTTGCTTTTGCAATTTCTTTTACAAGTACAACACCAATATTCTGCATTCCCGTCTCGTCACCTTTTGAATTTGTCCTTTTTGTCCCTGATGTCGTCGGCCTCGTTGTGGTTGAAGAGTTCGGCGATGCGCGTCGCCAGGTTGCTGTTGATGCAGTTCATGTTGCAGGGCGTAGCCACGATGGCGCTCATGTGTTTGTGGCAGTACTGGATGCACTCCTCCACCTGGATACGGACGAACATACACCACTAAAAAACCTTTCACAGCAATTGTAAATTTTCAATGATCCTGCATAAATACTAATCAAACACTACTTTATCATTAGCTCTTCTTACAGAGCAGTGGTGAGAAAATGTACTGCAATCTGTCTAAATAACATCCATGCAACATCAACTTAACAGAGCTCTACGTATGGGCCTCTGGTTTTTCCTGGACTAGGAGAGATTAGCAATCATCATTTGTGAAACATAAACACATTTACTGGTAGATATTCTTGGGAATATGTTGTTGCCAGGCCATATATTATGAATAAGTTTTAATACATCTGAAAAACAAAAGGCCCGAAGAAGCACACCACCACACCTAGCGTCACACGTCACAACACTTACTAACGTATCCATCTTCAAGAACTCGGAGGAGATCAGGATTGAGATCACATTGCTGGGCTCTGTAACCGACAAACACCACGTGACCAACCAAGCAAACCGACAAACAACACAGAACACGCAGCCAGTGACCCACCAAACACACACCACCACGTTTAGTGACCGATAAATCAAGCACCGTCCACGGATTTACACAAAAAACTGCTCCCATGTGTAAGAATGTGATATTTATTATTATAGTTTTACAGTTTGTTTTACCGAGGCGGGGTTTGTCCCTGTTTCCCTCTCCGGCAGAGTTCCTCCTGACGTAGTTCATGAGCCAGTCGAAGATCTGCACGTCGCAGTGGACGGAGATGTCCACCTCCTCCCACCTCTGGGGGTCCACGGACAGGTACTCAGCGAAGTAACGCATCTCTTTAACCAGAAGATCTCTGGGACACGTGAAGTCCTGCTTCAGGTTCTTGGTCTCATCGCACACATGGATGACCATGTTGGGACTGTAGGAAACAAGTTCAAATCCATTATTTGAAAAAATATACCTTTTTATACAAGGTGGAGTATTATTTAAAGATAAAGCAAGTGTGTACGTATGTGTAAGGAATCAATGTGCATTTTTGTTTCACAGCTATGGGAAACAGCCCTTTGTAAAGACTGAAGAGGAGATCTCAACACTTACTCTCGTGGCTTCTGAGGTTTGTCGTCCTCCTCTGCTGAGACTCGTCTCTCTTTCTTCTCCACAGAATCAGCTCTTCCTGTGGCCCTCGATTTGGAGCCTGCTGACACCAGCAGAAAAACATGTAAATATACTCTGAATCCAGTTATCAAACATTAACCATCAACACTACAACTACACATGCTTTAGCAAAGTATCGTACTGCTCTAAAATATTAGCTTTAAGTAGTCTACTAGCCTAAGAACATTTCTATTAAAGCTAGAGTTAGTAATGTTCTTCAAAACATGTTTTGATATATTTGTTGAAATTCTCTTTAAATACCAACAGCGATCAATAAATGAAATGCTCTGTCGCAGGACTGTAATAACTGCTGTCTGTCTACCTGCGTGCACTCTGCCTGTCACCAGAGTCTTCCACAAGCCGCTAGCTTGACAGCTGTGAGTACTAACAATAGCCATGTTCGTTGTTTATGTTCTTTATGATATATTTTACATTCATAATGATACATTTCGGGGAGTGGCTTTCGAGGGAGGCCTGAACGGCTCTCAACATGGCGACGACCAGCCAGCGGCTTACAGCTAACGGTGCTAACAGCGCTAACAGTGCAAAAAATGGCGAAAGTGCTGACCGAGCTAACAGTGTTAACCTGAGGGGGAACCGGAGTGTGGGTGCTACGCTTCCGTGGCGACGTCATTGTTATTTGCTGCTATATTAATGCTCTGGATATCAAATTTAGCACCTTTAATCTAGCGTTGTCTTGCTAGTTTCTTAAGATTACCAACCCTAGCTTTAACAAAGTTAGCTGTGCCTGAACTGATTATATCTTGTTAAGTGAAAGGCATATTCAAAATGTTCAATTTAACTTTACTTCAATTGATTTAAGCTTTTATGAAATGAAAACTAAGATTCCTATGAGGAAAAAAGATGTAACAGCAGCCAATAGATAACATGACAAACTTATAACAAAGTTCCTGCAGGAGGGTTATTTCAGACCCTTTTAATACCACACATAGAAGTAAGGGATAATGTACAGCGAGCCGGTCGGAGCGGAGGGCTCTTGCATCACCCTGAAAGGGTTTATTTCACAACAATGTCCCGCTAGCTGTACGTTATCCCGCTTATTACACGGCTACTTACTTAGTAAGAAATCAATAATTTGACACAAAAATGGTCCTCCAGAGTCCGACATCAGAGCTGCGTCCATAGCAACGGTCTGTTATACATAGCAACGGTCTGTTATACCTAGCAACAGTCAGTTATACATAGCAACGGTCTGTTATACATAGTAACGGTCTGTTATACATAGCAACGGTCTGTTATAAAGAAATAACAGACTGAAGAACACCATAGTTGACCAACCAGAATCATGTAATAATGCAATTTAATACCTGTTTCACCATCATACCGACCAAAGTATGACGGTTATCTGACCTGTAACTTTGCTGCTGCTCTGGCTGCTTCCTGTCTCCACCACCTCCCCGGTGTCCAGTAGCGCGGTCAGCCCGTCTGAAGGCGAGGTGCTTCCTTCTGTCAGGGAGTTACATTGGTTGTCCACATGAAGAAAACCCCCTGAGCCCTTCAGCTCCTCAAACCGACGGGCACACTGTAAGACCACATCAGTGCCACGGTGTTATTTCTTATCAACAAGCCAGGCCTCATGTTACTAAACCATGGAATGACTGATGGATGGGATCACTGGACAGGTGGATGGGTGGATGGATGGATGGAAGCAATCATAGTTACCCAGCATTCCCAGTTACCTCCTTGGGAGTGAATCCTGGAACCAGCTTGGCCACGTTGTCCCAGTTTATGGGCTGGGGGACTCCCCACAGAGAGCCCAGCACCATGTCCAGAACCAGGACGTTGTTGTCATAGGGGAAGTTGTTGTTGTCCGAGCAGAAGCGGCTCATTTCTACAGAGAGACAAGAAACAAATAACTCAACAATGAATGCCTACATCTAATTGATCATCACAAAGTAGAGTTAAAATGATTGGTCGGTCAACAGAAAATGAATTGGAAACTATTTTAATAATTGTGATAATAAAAGAGGGTTTGGACTGTTTGTCAGGCGAAAGAAAGGGGTTAAAGAAATTTTGATTGGTATCTTTTTTTTTTTTTACTATTTTATAGCCCAAGCGACAAGTCGTTTAATCAAGAAAATAATCACCACATCAATAATGAAAATAATAGTTAGTGTTAGCTCCTGTTACCCCGGCATTAATACTGAATATCAATAAATATGATTTAATTCATATTCATACTATAATTGCATTTATATTTAACACACTTAATAGATCCCACTTCTCAGAATTTTGTATTCACTTATTTGCACTGTGGTTATATGTTATATATTGTATGTCTTTAATGCACATATTTGTACATATTTCTTATATTCTCATTTCTATTCTTATTTTTTATTATTTGCTTACATTTCTCTACATATATTGTGTTATATAATAATAATAATAATAATAAAAATAAATCTTGTTTGGTGGCACCTTTCAGGACACCTTACAAAGACAAAATAAATACTCTAACAGATAAAAACAACATTATTGTAGCATTATGTACATAGTTGACATGTTATACATTATCATATGTGGGGTATTGCATCAATACTGATTAATGAATACCTTGAGAATGTGCATTTTTACGTACATTTGCTGATACAGTAGTATAATATGAATCAATGGTGAGTTATGCAATAGAGAAACTTATCAGTGATGCTAGAGCAGGCCGAGTCCCTCTGTCCCACTACTCAGAATTTTGTATTTACTTACAGTATTTGCAGTGTGGTTATATGTTATATATTGTGTGTCTTTAATGCACATATTTGTACATATTTCTTATATTCTCATTTCTATTCTTATTTGTATTATTTGCTTATATTTTTCTACATATATTGTGTTATATAATGATAATAATAATAATAATAATAATAATAATAATAATAAATTAAAATGATAAAATAAAATAAAATAAAATAATTTTCTGTAACTGTAATGTCCCAATTTTCTAATTCTGATAATCCAAATTATGAAGCAGTAAGCAGCCACACACAAAATATTAACACATTATCATATGTGAGGTATTGCATCAATACTGATTAATGCATTTTACATACATTTGCTGATACAGTAGTATAATATGAATCCATGGTGAGTTATGCAATAGAGAAACTTATCAGTGATGCTAGAGGCCGAGTCATCCTCTGTCCTCCTCCTGCTGCATCAACATCACATGCTTTTAGGTCAAATTAAATCAGCTTGTTCTCTAAATACTGGGTTAATTCAAACAGCAAGAAGAATAAGATATCGGTGACATACTTATCTGGTGTCAGAGATGTTCCTCCCCGTCGTCTCGTACAGTAAACTAGGCTGGTGCTTGTTTTATGTCATTGTGGATGGATGATGATGGTGCTGATGCTGCGGTGATCCTCTGCTACCGGCTAGCTAGCTAACTTTGAGGGATCTGCTGCTTTCAGGTACGCCTCGTAAACTCCTAATCAAAAACTCAGACAGTCAGTCGCACAGTATTGCTCAGTTGTTGATGCTATTTTCTTCGAATTAATTGTAGGTACACACAACCATAAACAACTTAGCATATTTTATCAAAGTACTATTTCCAAGGTTAACCTCCTGAGACCCAGCCCATTGACATGTGTCCTCTGTAGTGGACATTTTGTCCACATGCATGTCCTCTTACTCTTTTGACCTACTCTATCAACCCCTGGTGTATTGTAAAGAGGACATCCTAGGCTTTCCAGTGATATGGCATGTGTGTTTTGTTTTTTTTAAATCAATTTGAATGTATTCTTGGTTTAATACCACTCTACGGCGGTTAATTTTTTTAGTCTTTTCACACTGAAATAGTCCTGTAGTCCACTACAGTGGACAATAAAAATAAAGTTTAACAAGCCTAAATTGTTAAGATTTTCTTTTAACCCTAAATAGAAAGGAAATCACAAAAAAAAGTAATTGGAAGACACTTTTTTTTAACTCAGCTCAGTTGCACCCATAACTGCAATATTTCCGAATAGTCCCTGAAGGCAGCATTAGCTTCAATTAGCTAGTTAGCATTATGAGCTAGCAAAGTAACGTCTAATGGCTACTTATCAAAGGCTTTTAAGCTCAGTAGCACGGGGAAATGTTATCGACAAGCTACACTGTCAAAATGCAAACTTAGCAGTCAAATCATAAAATAATTTAGACAAATAAAACGCCGTTTGATGAACTAGTTCCGTCGTTATCTGCTGGCTTGTCACCGTTGTCGCAACACTGCAGCAGGTTGCTAGGCGTCCTGTTGCTTAGCGACAGAGGCCGTAAATCCAGAGTTTCTGCCATCACATCATCAGTCCTCATCCTTTTCATCATTAATCCTCCTACTTGTCAAAAAACTAAATAAAGTTACATGAAACAATATAATAATATTAACACAATAAAACCTAAAACTAAACAAAATAAGCTCTCTTGGTCATTAACTTTTGTATCTTGTGGATGTATTTTTGTGTATGTTTTGCTATTTTAAAGGGCCAATATCATGCTCATTTTCAGGTTCATACTAGTATTTTGTGTTTCTATTAGAACATGTTTACATGCTGTAATGTAAAAAAAAATACTTTATTTTCCTCATACTGTCGGCTTGAATATACCTGTATTTACCCTCTGTCTGAAACGCTCCGTTTTAGTGCATTTCAACGGAATTGCAACGGAATTGCATTGCTAGGCAACAGTTTGGGTCCATGTTTACTTCCTGTCAGCTGATGTTATTTACATACACTGCAACAGGAAATAAACTGGGACACATTTAGAGTGTTTACGTTTAATACTGTGTAATAGTCTAAATATTCTATATTTGTGACATCACAAATGGACAGAAATCCTAAAGGCTTGTTTCAAACGCACAGTTTCTAAATACGGGCTGTGTGTATTTCTCCGTATATTGAGCGTTTTGATAGTTAAACAGTATTTATACAGCACTTAAAACCTGCTTTATAATATAAAAGACTCAAAAATCTCACTTTTTACACTATGGGACCGTTAAAGCCTCATGTGGACAAGTGTTGAAAATTAGCATTTCACTACAATCGTTAAACACAGTGCATCTAGTCCTTGTGCATAAATGTATGTTATAATTCTAATGCTACTGTGATGTCCATGTCATAGAAAGTAAACTAAACTAAACTTTTGAGATCTTACTGATGTGAAAACCCTGCTATTACTTTGGTTTACTACTTTATAATCCATCTTCCCACACAATGGGCAAAAAATGATTTTTAAAAAATATTTATTTTCAAAATAATTATATTAAATATTTACAAAATTACTTTTTGTAACTAACCGACAGCTGAACACGTGCAAAACGAGCCTCTTCTCATTCTGATTTTGCTTCACAAAGAAGACAATGCGGATCAGGCAGCCTACAAGTGAGGGCAAAAACCAAATAACATCATCATGCGTTATCAAACAAATTATCCTGGCTTTGTCCTTACACTGTCAGTATACAGATGATGCATCAGTGCTCCTCATTAACTTAAACATTGAACTAATTCTTGTTATTGAACAATATCAAGATATTACATCTTAAATCAGACATGATCTTAAGAACAGCAGTGTACCATATTTAGAGAATACACAAAACCGTCTTCTTGTACAAGAAATGTCAGGATAACCTCCTAATTTGAGACACACTGGTTCTAAACAGAGCAGTACAACAGTTGTGTATGGAAACCATTATTGACCGTTAACCTTATCAGAAGGTGCAGATTGTGTTCGATGAGTTTAATCATTAAGAGCGATTCTTAATAAAGGTCTATGGTGTTATCTACTGTCAGCTGATTATTAATCAAGCTTCAGAGTTATACACTGCAAACTGCAAACAAATTCTGACTAAGCCAACCAATGTTAGGTACACACATAGACTTGCATACAGAGAAATGCATACATGCACAAACATCACAGGTCAGTCTTCTCAGGGATGTTTAGCACTGTGCTAGAGGGCAGACTGGAGTTTCCCAGACTGAAGGAAGCTGGTGTTTCTCCGTATACAGACTCTAGCAGTGCCTCTGTGGAAACTGAACCGAGGTTTGGGGTAAAGCCTTGGGCAGGATTTGATTGTGGGTGTGCAGCAAGGGTCGCCTGTGAGGCCTGTGTGTTCTCTTGCTGGACCTGAGCGAGCCTCTCCATCTCTGCGTGCTTTAAGCCTCTCCTCTTGCCCAGGACCTTGACATAGTTGGCTGGGACAAGTCCTGTGGTCTGGCCGTCCATGCTGGCCAGCAGCCAGCCACGCACCTTGGGCTGTTGCTCTAAACACAGGGGAGACATACAAGGTCATGATCTCAGCTCGTCAACATGGGGGAAACACCAACTATCTATCTCTATTTTTTCCAGAGCATGCCTTTCTCTTCCATTATTGACAATTTCTTTGACGGGCTTCACTCGAAAGACAAACTTTTAAAGGATATCTGACTGATGTCTTTGCAATATACACTTATAAACTTATACACATGAACAGGAAAACGAGCTGCAATTTCACTCGTAATGTTTATGTGGATCCAGCCTCAGCCTATAAATATGTAATTGTATGTTGTGATATTGATATATATCGTGTAATAATACATTTTCTAGAAAAAGCAACTCAAGGAACTTCATGACATTGATGCAAAAATGATATCAAAATCCAATTTTGCCATAAAACACTGCACCATATTGGTCTAGTACACCCAGATGTGTTAAACTATTTTTGTGTGAGAGGAACATGAGGACAGAATATGATGTCCAGCAGTTATTAAAGAGTTCTCACCTTTAGGGGCGAGGTTGAGCATGTCTCCAATCCGCATAGAAATCTCCTCCTCAGATGCAGCTGAAAAGTCGTACTCTGCTCTGGCCACTACATGGTCGTCCTCCCCACTGGCCCAGTTAGTGGCTAAATAAAGAAACACAAAACACATTTACTTATTAAAGAGTAAAAGACAGGCTACATACACCAATACTATGAAATTCATCGGCAGCTCCTGAACTTATAAAAGTTATGTGTATAAAAATGTGGAAGTTCATCATCTCATCTGCAAGTACAAAATCTCGAGTCTCACCGCTTTCTTCAGAGTCAGAGCTGGAGCTCAGCAGTTTCCAGATAAGGTAGGGTCCCCCCAGTACTACAGCGAAAAACAGAAAGATTGGCCAGGACTTCACAGGCTGACCCTCCACCCCTGCTCCATCCCCTCTTGTAGCCAGGGCATCACTTGCACTGTCTGCCCACAAGTCGTCAACTTCAGCGTCTGACCTTCGCCCCAGCAGCCTCTGTAACCGTCGGTAGAGGTAGCGCAAGGTGCGTACCAGAGCAAAGGCTGAAAAAACTCTGGTGAAGTGGGAACGCAGCCGTGTTAGGTGATTGGCTACGTCCAGCACAGCACGGAAACTGTTATACACGGCTGAAAATGTGGCGTCCAGCATCATGCTAACTGAGGAAAAGGCCTGGACGATGCTCTCGATGGACTGAAAGGCACCACGACTGCTCTCCTCCGCCTGTTGCACGAACCGGCTGGGGGCGACGTCTTCCGTCTGGGATGGGCGGTTGTACCCTCCCATGCCGTAGCCACCACCGTAGCCACCACCACCGTAGCTGTAGGGGCTGTAGCCCCCATACATGGAGCTCCCATAGGGGCTGTAGGAGGAGTTGAAAGCGCCGTAAGATGGACGGTAAGCCTGCTGGACGG
This sequence comes from Hozukius guyotensis, assembly GCA_916700995.1. NCBI lineage: Eukaryota > Metazoa > Chordata > Actinopteri > Perciformes > Sebastidae > Hozukius > Hozukius guyotensis. The sequence continues at coordinate 72,265 of CAKALU010068564.1, forward strand.
GACGAGGGGGCACTGGGGGCACCATCCGGGTCAGGACAGGAGGGCCTGCAGAGGCGGAGGGGCCTGCAGCTGGTGCAAAGTTTGCGGATCTGTTTGATGAGAAGGTCAAGACAAAACGTAGGGTTCAAAACATCTTTAGTGATGTTTTATGTATTTGTTTGAGTAATGTGATGATAGTCAGAAGTAGAGAAGATAAGAAATTAGTTCTTCCTGTGTTTCATTTGTGCGATATTCCTCTCACGACATGCAAGGAAATAAAATACCTTGGCCATTTTCTCACTGATGATTGGAATGATGACAGAGATATCTATCGACAGTGCTGTAAACTATTTGCTCAAGCAAATATGTTGCTTCGTAAGTTCAGTATGTGTTCTGTAAATGTAAAATGTTCATTACTTAGAGCTTTCTGCACGCCTTTGTACACAGCTCATCTTTGGTTTAGCTACAAGGAAAGTAATATGCGAAGGCTCATAATGGCTTACAATGATGCAATGAGGTTGTTGTCTTGTTGTTGTCTTCTATGCAAGATTGTACTGTACCATTTCGCCGCACTGCATCTGGGCAATCAGCTTTTTTTGTTAAGGCCACAAATCAGTGGAACACCCTGCCCGACTATGTGAGGAGCTGCAGCTCTATCAGCACTTTCAAAACTAACTTAAAACGTCTGTTGAAAGCGGCTCAGCTCTGTACTCACTGATCTCTATTCCAACTCCATGGTCTTCATGACTTGCTCTTACTTGACAAGCATACTTTGTGATGTGCTATTGTGTGTAGCTGTGTATTGTGCGTTTCGTATGTTCTTTCTTGTATGACTGTAGTATGTTTCTTTGATGTGACAGATGTGAATTAGCTTAAAAGTATAATCTGGTACGGTGCATCAAATTGTGACATTTATGTTTTAAACTGTACATGGTCCCTTTTAAATAAATACATAAATAATAATAATTAAAAGCAAACCGTAGCTGTTACCAGAAGTAGAGAAGGGCAAAACAAAATATATATTGCAAGCAAGGTTTTAGTTAATGTTTTGTGTGGGGTTTACATTCACCATTAAGAAGGGAGTCTGGTGAGAGAAACACTGTCAAAGCACTATACTCATTTTTAACAGTCTCTTCTGCACTATATTCACTTTTTTAATAGTCCTGTATCACAGCTGTTACCCTGCACTATATTCACTTTTAACAGTTTTCTTCATCTCCTTGTATTTTTATATCTGGTATATTTTTTTGTACTTTGCACTACTAACCTTTTTACTGCCTTTTTACTAAACATGTTTTGCACTATAGAACTGTGATGAACTGTGACTTGAATTTCCCTCTGGATCAATAAAGTTACTATCCATCTATCTATCTATCTATCTATCTATCCATCTAACAAACTATCTATCTATCTATCAACCTATCTACCTATCTATCTATCTCTCTAGTTACTGCAGAAGAAGGCACATCACAGGGCCTCATTGGGCCTAGATAGCTAACTGGTTAGCTATCACAGTAGTACAGCTGTTATTGTGTTTAAATGGCTATCGTCGACTAAATATGTTGACAAATGGAACTTAATTGATTTGCCATTGATTTATATAACACCATGTCAAAGTCTCCTCTGTTTGAGTTGTTGTTGTTGTGCAACAACCTTTAGCATCAGCATCTATCAGCAGTCAGTAAACACAACACAGGTCTATATACTATAGAGAGCTAACGTAGCTAACTCAGCTATTAAAGCTCGTTTACCTGTAGTTTATAGGTGCACTCATCGCTCCTGGCATCCGCCTTTCCCACGGCTTCTGTGGAGGCTGTGAATCCATCGCAGATATACAGTATATGTCCACAATGTATAAAATAATAATGATGCGAACTCACTTCCGGTTTCGTAATATCGACTTCCGGCCGGACCCTGTCCTCCAGCTCCTCCTGCTGCCTTCATGTTCTCCTCGTAATTTCCTAACTCCGATGTCGCAGCTCATGTGTATGTGACTGGATCATGGATGTATAATAATAAAAAAATGTTGTGCTGAGATGCATGTTGCTAAATTTAACTCACCATAGATAGAGAAATGTGTAACCAAATGTAAAACAAAAAAATGCTCATATTTCTACATATTTCTTATATTCTGATTTCTATTCTTATTTGTATTATTTGGTTATATTTCTCTACATATATTGTGTTATATAAAAATAAAAATAAAAATAAAAATAAAAATAAAATAAAAATAAAGTAAAATAAAATAAATAAAATAAATAAAAATAAATAAAATAAATAAAATAAATAAAATAAAAATAAAAATAAAATAAAATAATCGGCAGTTTATCCTAGAAAAATAAATAAACCTGCAGCCTTGGGGAGAATTTTATCTGTGAATTTGTACTTCTACTGTAAAATGAATTTTTTGTTTTAAAGATTGAACACAATATGTGACAGAGTATTTTCTCATCAATATAATGATCATATCATATACTCCTCTCCTCCAGGTGGAGGCGCTGTAGGACCAACAATCACTGCTGGTTTCTGAAGATAAAACTAGAAACTAGTAAATAATAAAGATGTTGTTGTTTGTTAAACAGTAGAAAGAGTGTAAAAAGAGACTGGGTCCCGCTGTTACTCAGGCTGCACTACAGCGTCTAATAATAAAACCAGCAGTTTGTCCTAAAAAATAATAAAACCTGCAGTTTATCCTAAAAAATAATAATAAAACCTGCAGTTTATCCTAAAAAAATAATAATAAAACCTGCAGTTTATCCTAAAAAATAACAAAAAAACCTGCAGTTTATCCTAAAAAATAATAATAAAACCTGCAGTTTATCCTAAAAAATAACAATAAAACCTTCAGTTTATCCTAAAAAATAACAATAAAACCTGCAGTTTATCCTAAAAAATAATAATAAAACCGGCAGTTTATCCTAAAAAATATAATAATAAAACCTGCAGTTTATCCTAAAAAATAACAATAAAACCTTCAGTTTATCCTAAAAAATAACAATACAACCTGCAGTTTATCCTAAAAAATATAACAATAAAACCTGCAGTTTATCCTAAAAAATAATAAAACCTGCAGTTTATCCTAAAAAATAACAATAAAACCTTCAGTTTATCCTAAAAAATAACAATACAACCTGCAGTTTATCCTAAAAAATATATAATAATAAATCCTGCAGTTTATCCTAAAAAATAATAAAACCTGCAGTTTATCCTAATAAATAACAATAAAACCTGCAGTTTATCCTAAAAAATAATAATACAACCTGCAGTTTATCCTAAAAAATATAATAATAAATCCTGCAGTTTATCCTAAAAATAACAATAAAACCTGCAGTTTATCCTAAAAAATAACAATAAAACCGGCAGTTTATCCTAAAAAATAATAATAAAACCTGCAGTTTATCCTAAAAATAACAATAAAACCTTCAGTTTATCCTAATAAAAAATAATAAAACCTGCAGTTTATCCTAATAAATAAGAATAATAAAACCTGCAGTTTATCCTAAAAAATATAATAATAAAACCTGCAGTTTATCCTAATAAAAAAACAATAAAGCCTGCAGTTTATCCTAAAAAGAAGAATATAATAAAACCTGCAGCTTATATAACAGTAACGTTTACTCAGAGTAACTGACCTACTTTTTAGTTTTACTTAAGTACATTTACTTTTATTTGAGTACAATATTCTCTTAGCCTACTATTTTCACCTCTGAAAAACATTAACATTTGCAATCAATTTGCAAAACACAACTATAGTCCTCCCCATAGAGTTAATAATAATAATACTAAACCATTTCCCTGGATGCAAACACACACACACATACATTGGCGTTGATGGTTTCTGTTGGATCGATGCTCTCATTGATTACTCATGTGAACTAATGTGTTCATTATTTATATCCCTGAGGCAAATTTGTAGGAATTGTGTGTTGCAGTTCCTTCTGATTGCCAGTAGAGTTCACTGCAAATCAAGATTTATCTATAATATCTTAATCTAATCTTGTATATCACTGTATATCAATCCAAAGCAAATACTGTCCAATCCTTAGGGTGGTGGAGCTGTGAGATGTGAGAAGAAGGTTGTTCATTTAATTTTTTCTGACTACAGCTGACTGTTTATATTAAGAGCTGAGCAACAATGACTCTACAATGACTTTATAATGACCTTATATGACATAATTCTATTTATATCTCTGTGATACCACTGTAGCATTGTGGCCCTATAGCAATAGCATGTCTGTGGCATTGAACTGAGAAGGTATACAAAATAGATTATGGTATTTTATTTATACCAAGCATCTTTATGTATCTTACTTAATTGTTATTCTTTTAGGCACTTGTGCTAGAAATAGTACTTTTTATTTTATACACTTGTATTTTATACACATGAACTTGTAATTTTGTTGTATTTCTGCGCAATCTCTGGCACAAGAATTTCCTTCGGGATTAATAAAGTTCTATCTTATCTTATCTTATCCGATCTTATCTTATCTTATCTTATCTTATCTTATCTTATCTTATCTCAGGATACTGGTTGGTAACTTGCTAATTCATTTTCAGACCAGTTCTAAATGTGTGAACTTTTAAATTATATTTTTGTCAGTACTGACATGCTAATTTAAATCCTCAAAATTAGACAATGTTAAAGCAGGTGAAATGTCACTTTCATGAAACGATATAAATAATAAATATATTTCCTGTCCCCTGTCCATTGTGTAACCTATATGATCCACTTCATATTTAAATATTTGTTCATAATTATGTCACAGATATGTAATATACCCCGCCCACAAGCCTTTTAATGGTCAATGGGAATGATTTCCGTACATGGACCTGGAGTTAGTCTCTTTAACCTCTCACACACACACACAGAGAGAGGACTGTGGTGGGCTGTGCGTGACTCTACCTGCTTCCTGCTCACATCCCATTGGCTGTCACCTCGGAGTGGGCGGGACACGACGCTGTGACTCATCTCTGAGTCACTACACGACCTGTCTGTCACACACCAGCCTGCTGAGGCGTTCAAGCACCGTGGGAATCATTTTATATTTTTAAATAAATATCCCTATGGGGAAGGGAAATACGTCACAGAATATCCCAAGCCTACCCAACAGGGAGATAGTATATTATACTATATGTGTAGTTAATTTAATATGTTTTATATTTAATTAAATTAAATTAATATTTAATATGTAAAAGTTAAATTAGCCCTCCTTTGCATTTTAAGCTAGGCTAATATTTCAACACGTTAACCTAAATGGTCGCTATCCTAAAAAATAATAATAAAACCTGCAGTTTATCCTAAAAAATAACAGTAAAACCTGCAGTTTATCCTAAAAAATAATAAAACCTGCAGCTTATCCTAAAAATTCTTTATAAAATCTGTAGTTTATCCTAAAAATATATAATAAAACCTGCAGTTTATCCTAATAAATAACAATAAACCTGCAGTTTATCCTAAAAAATAACAGTAAAACTTGCAGTTTATCCTAAAAAATAATAAAACCTGCAGCTTATCCTAAAAATTCTTTATAAAACCTGTAGTTTATCCTAAAAATATATAATAAAACCTGCAGTTTATCCTAAAAAAATAAATAATATAAAACCTGTAGCTTATCCTAAAAGAATGATAATTAAACCTGCAGTTTATCCTAACAAATAATAAAACCTGCAGCTTATCCTAAAATAAATAAATAAATAAAACCTGCAGTTTATCCTAAAAAAAATAATAAAACATGCAGTTTATCCTAACAATATAATAGTAAAACCTGCATCTAAATGGTCGCTAAACTACTCCAGAGATAAGGTAAACTGTAATTTATAATAGCATACAGCATCTAAACTCTAAAGTGAGCTGAATTTTCCGAGGTTGGCTGATAACCACCTACAGACAGAGTAGTTTCTCATATTTCCCATGGTACATAAACGGAGCACCAGACTGGCTGTTCTTACATGACTTCGCACTGGACGCATTGAACTGTGACATTGGAGGCTGTCGCTACGTGGTCCATCAGTTTATTTTAGGTAAAATAGGATTTAAACATCTCAACAGTAGCAAGAGGAAGCTTTCGGCCGTAACAAAAAATCTCGAAAGCTTTTCTTTTAAATCTATTTTTCTACTTTAGCACCGTGCTGGACGGATCTGCCATAGAGGGTGAGTGTCTCAAACTGCATCTTAAACTCTTCTATTTTTGTATTGAAGTCTGGTGCTCTTTGGTTGTGGTTGTAAGTTTCTATACCTCTCTTATATGTATGTTGAATTTTTGCTTCCGACATTTTCAAAAAAGTAGTTCTTGGTATGATAAACATATGATATGTACGGGTTCAATGAATGGGCAGGTACTCTGAGTCAAAAGAGGAAAAAGCGCAGCGTGGAATTCCCATTAGTATGACGCGTTGACAGTGTACCGCCAAACTCCACTGGAAAAATGCTTGTTTTTAGGATCTTGCTTATGCTTAAAGCTGATATACTATTAAACAAGAATTTTAATATACTCTACATATTAAATTGAAGCTGCTCTTCAAATCGGCATACATTTGACACACAAATATGACTTATTATTATAAGATCTTACATTTTGGAAATTACAAATATTGTCCAGAAACCCTCACAGGTTTTTTTTATCTGTTCAAAATGTACCTTAAAGGAAGATTTGTCAAGTATTTAATACTCTTATCAACGGGGAAGTGGACAAATATGCTTGCTTTATGCAAATGTATGTATATATTTATTATTGGAAGTCAATTAACAACACAAAACAATGACAAATATTGTCCAGAAACCCTCACAGGTACTGCATTTATCATAAAAATATGCTGGCAAACTCAAGCCCAACAGGCATCAACAGCTGTCAGTGTGTCAGTGTGCTGTCTTGACTATGACTTGCCCCAAACTGCATGTGATTATCATAAAGTGGGCATGTCTGTAGAGGGGAGACTCGTGGGTACCCATAGAACCCATTTACATTCACATATCTTGAGGTCAGAGGTCAAGGGACCCCTTTGAAAATGGCCATGTTAGTGTGTGCTTTGATGCATGCTTGTAGTGTCATCAAGTTCAAAAATTGAAGCTGCTCTTCAAATCGGCATACATCTGACACACAAATATGACTTATTATTATAAGATCTTTGGAAATTGTACCCCTTGTATTGACATTCTTCTTCAATTTGAAGAGACAGTGCCGTAACGAACAGGGTGAATCAATTATAAAAGTTGAAATTATATGAAAATGTGTTATGTTCGGCACATTATTTGTATGCCGCATTTCGTAAAGGTTTGATATATTTTCTTTTATGATGCATTTCCCATAATGCAAGGTCAATAACTTGCTAGATTTTGCAGGTTTGAAGAGGTTTTCACAAGAGTGACAACATAACTTGTCTGGGTTTGGATGTACTGGCCATGGAATCGGAAAGCAGTGCACATTGTCCGCTGTTGTGCTGCTGCTGCTGCTGCTGCTGCCTGCATTATATAACCAGCTGTCTTTAAGCTCACACACACCATCACTGACTGACTGATCTGCTGCTGCTCCAGTGCAGCACAGCCTTCCCTACTTGGGCCTGATCCACAGTGGCTGTAATAAGGCTGTAGTAGTGGGTGTGAGTGTGTGCTTTGATGCACGCTTGTAGTGTCATCAAGTTCAAACTGTATAGGGGAAAAATTGTTGGATGAGAAGTGTATTTTAAATTATAATTAGGCTATTATTATTGTTAGTATAGTAGTTAATTCTCACGCGAAGCTTAGACACTCATGTTTGCACAAGCACCCAAACAGTACACATAACACAAGTAGACCTATGTTGTAATGCTATTGCAATGTTTCTATTGTGGTTTAATAGTGTTGTCATTAGGGCTGTCAGAGTAAACATGATAATAACGCATTAACTCATTAAAGCATTTAACTCCACTAATTTCTTTAACGCATTAACGAAACATGCGATTTTACAATGTAGCTGACTCAGTTTTAAAGCTAAAGTGAATATACTCGCATCATATGAAACTAGAAAACCTAAGGAATCCATTGGTACCAACATACTAGTTTTACTAGTTACTACTAGTTGCGAAAGAGGCTAAATAACGCTCCAAACTTACGCTAAATTTTGGTGAGGATAAACTGGCATGGCCATTTTCAAAGGGGTCCCTTGACCTCTGACCTCCAGATATATGAATGAAAATGGGTTCTATGGGTACCCACGAGTCTCCCCTTTACAGACATGCCCACTTTATGATAATCACATGCAGTTTGGGGCAAGTCATAGTCAGCACACTGACACACTGACAGCTGTTGTTGCCTGTTGGGCTGCAGTTTGCCATGTTATGATTTGAGCATATTTTTTATGCTAAATGCAGTACCTGTGAGGGTTTCTGGACAATATCTGTCATTGTTTTGTGTTTTAATTGATTTCCAATAATAAATATATACATACATTTGCATAAAGCAAGCATATTTGCCCGCTCCCATGTTGATAAGAGTATTAAATTAGATTAGCAAAGATTAGCCAAGAGAAAAGTCCCGTAAAATAAATGCAAAGTTGTGTAGCAGAACTTTTTTATTCTTTCCTTCCACCTTCATGAGATGAAACTACAGAACTATAAAGTAGTTAATTAGCTCAACCTCAACCAGCTACAACAATTAAATACTACATGATAATAATGTCAGAGACATTTTTCTGCATAACGAGTACTTTTACTTTTGCTACTTAGGTACATTTTGAATGTAACAATACTTTCTGGTACTGCATCAGTCAGTCACCCTGTCTGGCCCATGTTGGGCTGGCCCGGCCCGGCCTGGGCTGGAGGAATCGGCTGCCGTCAAATGGCCACGGAGGCTGCCGGAACTTTATCAACGGGATTACACAAGCAACCAGGCTTCTAATTTAGCAGCTAATCCAGATTAAGGTGCCGTGGTCGGTCTGTGTTGCCAGCCTGGGGCTCAGACGCTGCGGCCCGTCTGGCAGACAGAATCAGCAGCCGTCCAGCGTTCACTGTCTCTGTCTGAACACAGGGATGATGCATTCCCTACAGTACATCTGAAATCTTTTTTGTTCACATGAACAGTATAAACCTGACTGATGCTTGTCCACATTTTATATACTGGTCAGAAACCGGTTCACCAACTGTCTTTGAGGGAATGTTGGATTTTTTTTTCATGATTTCCAGATAGAAGTCTTGTGTTTTTTATCAAATCTGGACTCAGTTTGGAATGAAATTGGCAAGTGCGTCCCCTGCCAATCTGAACTGTTGATCCACAAGACAGAGCAGCTGTTGGGTGAGTTGGTTCTCACCTAACCAAATGAACTGAACCACTCCACAAATGAGCTGTGACTGCAAGTCGAAATCTTAATGAAACGCCTTAATAAGCACCTGACCGTCTCATAATAAGGTGTTCCTGTGGCTGCAGACAGACGGTGCTTAGAGAGAGGCTGTGCTCCAGCCGCGTGTCTGCACAAAATGTCCTTGAACAGGACACTACTCAAACTTTCATTTTAAGTGGCTCTGAATGACCTCCACTAATATCCACTGCAACATGCAAATATGTTATAGTGTCATCTTATGTGGTTAAAAAATGTGTATTTATGTGTTATACATATGGATATATACCAACTAGGGCTGTCAATCGATTAAAATATTTAATCACAATTAATCGCCTGATTGTCCATGATTACTCACGATTAATCTCACATTTTTTAACTGTTCAAAATGTACCTTAAAGGGAGATTTGTCAAGTATTTAATACTCTTATCAACATGGGAGTGGACAAATATGCTTGCTTTATGCAAATGTATGTATATATTTATTATTGTAAATCAGTTAACAACACAAAACAATAACAAATATTGTCCAGAAACCCTCACAGGTACTGCAGTTAGCATAAAAAATATGCTCAAATCATAACATGGCAAACTCAAGCCCAACAGGCAACAACAGCTGTCAGTGTGTCAGTGTGCTGACTTGACTATGACTTGCCCCAAACTGCATGTGATTATCATAAAGTTGGCGTGTCTGTAAAGGGGAGACTCGTGGGTACCCATAGAACCCATTTTCATTCACATATCTTGAGGTCAGAGGTCAAGGGACCCCTTTGAAAATGGCCATGCCAGTTTTTCCTCGCCAAAATTTAGCGCAAGTTTGGAGCGTTATTTAACCTCCTTGACAACAAGCTAGTATGACATGGTTGGTACCAATGGATTCCTTAGGTTTTTCTAGTTTTATATGATGCCAGTATCTTCACTCTAGCCTTAAATCTGACCCCGCTACAACCTTCGACAGATTAATTGCGTTAATGCATTAAAGAAATTAGTGGCTTTAAAACAAATTTGCATTAACGCGTTATCGCGTTAACTTTGACAGCCCTAATACCAACTTAAGAAGAGCACTCTGTGTAAGATCAGGGACAGGTGCTTTATTTCCCCCTGAGTTTGAAACCACTAACTGCTGGTTAGTGCTTCTGTTTTTTTTTGACCTTCGCCTTTTAATGCATTTGGCATTCAGTATGGAGAATCTGACAGAGAGACTGAAAGAGAGACAGAGAGAGAGAGAGGGAGGGAGGGAGAGCTCTGTGAACTATAAATAGAAAGTGGGAGAGTGGATGTGATGATAGCATCACCACACAATAATCCCTCTCCACTGCACTAGCCCTAACAGTGAACAGGTATCCCCTATAAGCGGGGTTATCTGGTGAACCTGAGCCTCTGACCCTCTGCTCAGGCTCTCCGTGTGTAGATGCTGTATTAATCTTGTTAATATGAGACCTGTGGGGACAGGAGCAGGCTTCACTTCAGGCATGAACAGTCTAAGTTCAGAATAATCCTTTTAAATTTGTCGTGCACGGGGGCTCTCTGGTAAGTCAGGCAGCGATGTTGTGGGCTTTAACTGCCATTTGTTGAATGTCATGCTGGACCCTCACTGTGGCTCCCATCAGCTCTCACTCAGCAGCAAAATATTGACTATCATCAGTTTCAGCCTGCAGATATATTGTTCTTGACTTGGAAAAATGTATGTTGCCAATGAAGTTCATATTTTGTAGGATTACAGTAGCATTTGCACCTCATCAGTAGTGCTTATTTAAGGGGAGACGGAGGTGCATCATTGTTAATCCACCATCACAATATAGGCGATCTATTGTGCGTATGACTATGTGTGTGTGTGTGGCAGCTCTATATTCTCAGTGTCTTTACTTTGAGTGTTCAACATCACATCACCCCTTCAGGCACTGACCTCCTTTTCATTGCACACACAAGCAGCACCTTTTCTTTCTCTCTCATGTAGTGATTGTGTGTGTTTGTGTCTCCTTATCCAACTTTACTTAAAACTGTGAGGCTTTTTACACACAAATGTTTAGATATTTGATACTTTATGTGTGGATGTGCTCTGTAAACCTGTAGTGTATAATGTGTATTTTAAAAAAAATACATATTTCAGAATACTTAAAATTAGGCATGGAAGTTCATTCTTGACTTTGGAACAAAAAAATCGAACTCAAGGTCCATATATTAACTTTTTCCAGGGCTTTCAATCATTTCATATGTTCTTCATCAGCGGATGGAGTTTGCTAAATTGTGAAGTCATATTTAGGACTTCTCGTCTGTGTTGGTTTAAAAGTTACAGTGATATGGTTGAAAGCTCTGAAAAAAGCTAGTAAGTGGATCTTGAGTTGGTATTGTTTTTTTTTACATTATTAGAATTGTTTTAATTTTTCATTATAAAATACTTGTAACACTGTTGATAACAGCCCAAAAGCTTAATTGTTATTTTATATTTTTTTATTTAACCATTCATTTAGATTTTTTATTTTAATTCTTAAAATAACATACATTTTCCAATAAGCAACAGTGTTATAGGTATGGAGGACGGAACCTGCCAAAATAAAAAAATAAATGAATAAATAAATAATTTTACTTGATAAATAAATAAATAAATGTCATTAAATATAGCAAAAATCTAAAAAAATAAATGTAGCAATTAATTAATTGATAAAATGTGACATAAATTTATATTTCTGTTTTTTAATTTGCTTTTTTATTTATTTATTTTCATATTAATTCTTCTATTTATTTACTCTACTGTTTAATTTTCCCATTTATTTATTTATATATTTATTTTTATTATTTTTAAATTTATTTATTTATTTTTGCATTTATTTAGTTATTTATTTTTGTATTTATTTTTAAATGCATGTACTTATTTATGTATTCATGCATTTATTTATTTATTTAAGCACATTTTTTATTATATTGGAGGCAACCTGGCCTCATAATACAATCAAGTTTGATTACAACATTAGACATGTTGTTTTCGGCGGTACTTACAGTATGTTTATGATGTGCACAATGCACTTAGTATCTAATGACTGTGGAGGTATTGTGCAGCGTTCAGGGATCCAGAGGAGACAAGACTAAGTATAGATCTGAGGTACATATAGTGAACATGCAGAACACACACACACATGAACAGGGGGATCGGATGTCAGAAGAGCAGCGTTTGCAGAGCGGGCCTCTTAACGAGAGCCAAAAGAACAAAGTGTTAATAATAGATAAGCCTGCATTCAGATAGATAGATAGATAGATAGATAGATAACTGAGCTTTGTTCATGACAACTAACACTGAAAACATGAAATTACACATTAAACATCTAGTTTACATGTATTTTTAATTTTCAGATTTGAACACAGTCTAAATGAATTGTTAAGGTGGCCACTTTTGTTGAGAAAATTACATCCTCTGTGCACTTGTGCATAAATTAAGCCCCACAAACACACGCAAATGTTGAGTTGTTGGGGTGTTATCATGTTACCTCCCTCCGCACAGTGACTCATTGCTCCACTACCTGTATAGTAGTCCACGTTACATCATGTCCTCTGTTGGAATACCCCCTCCCACACACTCTTCCTCCCCGCTGTAAATGTGACACGCTATTCACACATAATGTCGTAGTCGACTCACAGAACAAAAGCAGCATTATACGTTACAATCATCATGCTGGATAAATACCAGGGTGTTTCTTCTGCTTCAAGTGTCCTGTATGATATATTCATTTTAAGTACGAGGAGTCAGAATTAGTTTTTTTGATCATATCTATTGAATGCAGCACCCAGTAACTCAAAGGATGTTGAGTGAGAAAAAAATCAAAAAGTAATGGTCATTAAAAGCATTGTACAAAAAGCTTCATCGTCAAATTTTAACCATCAATCTGATCTGATTTCAAAGAACAAGAATGAAGCTGTGTAGTCCCAAAGATCAACGGTACTGCAGCCTATTGGTTTACCTACTTTTTAGCAGTTTGAATGCATTGTAATATTGCTGCTGATCCAGGAAGTTGGCTAAAAGGAGTACATCACTCAGATGTCAGAGAGTCAGAGAAGCAGCTCTGTGAGGCTGTATTTGGGGCGCGTTCACACCAGCCTTGTTAAGTCCGGTTGAACCGAACCCTGGAGCGTTTACCTCCTTGGTTCGTTTGGGGGTTGGTGTGAACGCTGGACTTGAACTCTGGTGCGCACCAAACATCTTGATACAGGGGGCATTTTTTGTCCAAAATTGTCGCACGTTTAAAAATGAATGACCTCACGTTGTGACTCTGAAACTTTCGGCCGTCATTTAAGTTTTCCGAACAGGTTTGATTTTCTACGTCTCTTCGCATCTCTCAATATGCAAAAGAGGGTTGTTTGAACACTCAGAGCCACCGTCCGTGCAAACGCCATCATCCAAAATGGTATCTGATAAGAGATGATAGAGATGCAGAATTTAAAGATAGATCGTGGCAGGTGATTGCAGAAAAGTTTGGAATCGGGGATGGTTGCAAAACAAAGGATGTAGTAAAGATTAGACGGTAGTGATTGTGCTCTAGGCAGCTCAACGATAGCCTCTTGCTAATGTCATTCAATAGAATGAATGGATAAAAAAAATGGATACAAAAAATACGGCATTGGTGTGCTAAGACCTTTAAAGTGACAATGTTTCTAAGATTTAGCAGTATAATGTTTACCATGCTCATAATCTTAGTTAAGCGTGTTAGCATGCTAACATTTGCTAATTATCAGTAACACAAAGTACAGCTGAGTCAGCAACTGAATGTTTCCCGAGGACTTTTTACTTTTCTTGCAAAGTAACATTATGTTTGTTGGGTTACGGCTTGTCCAGGCCGGCCGCGTGAGCAGCGCGTGGCGGCACCTCTCTGCAGTACACGCTGTGTCTTTAGGACATTTTGTTCTCATTCGATCCCTTTCTGCAGAGCTGTGTACCAAGTTATTATCCGAACTGTTTACTGAGATATTGAAAGTGTATTGCTTGGTTACAGTAAATAGCACATATTGAAATATATGTCAAAGTGTGTACAATATGCCTATTCAGGACAGTCTGTACTCCCACCAGCTTGTACAGTATTCCATACAGTATGGTGTGCTGTTGCTAACTCAGTATTGCATTAAAGGACTATAGTGCCCAAACTGAAGAAATTCAGCCATGGCAAATGTTCAATGAGAGAGGGAGTGTTAACAGGCCAGCCCTCATATTGGGACATTTGGCTTGCAGCCGCTGTATGATTATGGCCTAATGATTATATACTTTGTTATACAGTGCTGCGTCAGCTTGGCAGCCGTTCAAGTGGCTGATATCTGTGTCAATGGTACAGAGTAGCATTCTGGGAGATTACTGTTTGGGTCTCTGACTCAATGATGATGTGTGTAACACCATAATTTGGACGTTGTGCGTGGAAGCACGTCGTGTGCTTCGGGCGACACGTGTTGCACACAGCTGGTCATGCATGCACACAACTGCTAAATAGAATTTGTTTTATTTTTTTTCACCTGTCCACTTGTGATCCGATCACTCAGGACGCAGGTTAATACCAGGTCTGAACGGGTCCTCGGTGTGTGTGTGTGTGGATAGCTGAGACCAATTCTCATGACTCCTGGCTGGCTTGTTCTGTAGCGGATCTTTCTGTTCAATAATTAATGTGGAGGACACCAAACACATCCCTCTGCCGTATAAGGACTGTGTGTGTGTGTGTGTGTTCAGGTGGTTGTGTTTATTCTGGCTGGTATTGTGTTTCTTTGTGTTTACTGGGACTGCTGGGACAGTTTGCAGGGCCAGACTGGGCTGCCTCTGAGGGATTTGGTTAGACTGTTGTAGACCAGACTGGGACATACTGTTTTGGACCAGACAACGTTGGTTTAGCTTTGAACCAAACCAAACTGGACCACGCCGGAGTAGCCTGAGCTCAGGTGGACTGGACTTGGCTCGACTGGAAGTAGATTGATGTTTGAGCAGCGTGTTTAGACAGGATCGGACCAGATGAGTCTGGACTCGATTCAGTTCAGATCATTTTCCTCTCGTTTTCCATCCTATTTGCTGTTATGTTCCTGATTCAAGCCTGCAGATTCTGCTCACATTCTCAGGTTTTCCACGTCGTGTTGTTCCCAGAAAACCCCATTTCACTTTCCCTCTATTTGTTTGTTTGAGCAGTTTGGGCTGAAAAAGCTTTGGAAGAACAGCATTTTTCTTACAGGTTTGGTTTGGCTCACAATCACCGCGCTGAAGGAGAAAGTTAAACTAAATATTTAGTAGTCCGCTTTGTTTTTTTGCCCTCCAGTCATTGCCCTGCTCTGACTGCTTTCTCTCTGATTTTTATAAAGATGAATTTTATTTCGTTGCACAATAGCTGCTCTATTTCAGTCCCTCTGCTACAGCTGTCCCCTAAAACCAGCTGCTGCGGATCTCTGTGTTCGTGTGCTCACGTCTCGGACATTACAGCTACTAATGAAGAAAAGGAAATAGAAACGACGAAATGTAGAATCAATAAAAATATAGCGGCGTGCATTGACATCTATGTATGATAAAACTGTCTAGATGTGCTCTGTAACACGTATTGACTTTTTCAATTTGTACAGGATGTGCAGATTCACACACTGTCTGGGTAAGAGAGATAATTAGGATGATGATGATGATGATGATGATGATGATGAAAGGAAGGTCGTGCACAGGAGCACGAGCAGGACATTTTGTGTATTTCTTTTAGTCTGCTCAGTTTCCTTAAAACCACCTGTTATCACGTGACCAAAGTTACATATTGAGGTCGCTGATCTGCTGTATCTCCATGACAACCGAGCAAACTCCATCCACAAAGGAAGACTAATCCACATAGTTGAAAACTCTGGAAAGAGCTAGTAAGTGGACTTTGAGCTGTCTGCCTGCTTTTGGACTATATCCAGCCCCTACGTGTGGACCTTCTGTTATATGATAACATGTGTTTGTTTTGGGGGGGTCTCTTGTTCAAAGATGGTCTCTGGAGTCAGATCTTTCGGCCATCCACTGACTCTTGGTTGATGAACTTTGACCCCTTCCCAGTCAATGCTGTGACTGGTTTTGGTCCGGGTTCCACTTGTGATATACAGATCTTCTGACACTATACAACCACATATGGGAGTCCCACTGAGATACTCTGACTTTGTTGAAAAGATTACCTGTATTATCATCATATGCCAAGCTAACAAGAATGAATGTGATTATGTGTACAGTGAAAAAACTTATAATTTAGTGTGCAGTTCCTCTTAAACTACTTAAAGGCAGGGCGGGCGATCTTGAGAAACTAGCAAGAGTACACTAGATTTTAAAAATGATCCAATCGAAAACCAGAGCCCAGTGTTGCCAACTCTTTTTCAATGAAAGTAGCTCCAAAAGTCACTGAATCTAGCGAGAAAGTTGCCAAGTTGGCAACACTGACAGTCCAACGCTTCAGGCCTCCCTCCAAAGCCACTCCCCCACTATTATCATTATGAACGTAAACAACGAACTTGGTTATTGTTAGTACTCACAGCTGTCAAGCTAGCAGCTTGTGGAAGACTCGCAATGCGCAATGAGTGCACGGGCAGGTAGACAGAATGATTGGACGGGTTTATTACAGTCCTGCGACAGCCACAGGTACCAGCTTTTTTTTTTTTTTGTCAGAGCATTTTATTTATTGGTTGCTGTCAGGATGTAATGAGAATATCAACTTATATAACAACAAATGTTTCTAAAATCTTTACCAACTCTACCTTTAAGATGACAGCGGTGCAGATTCACTAAGTAGCATTTAGTTTATGATAAGTTAATTAACAGCAGATGTGTTTAATTCAGTATGCATCATTAAAGCACATTATAATCTGAAACTACGGAGTCTTTAAAGCTACAACTGCGTTACTTAATCTTGAGGACCCTGTTTTAAAGTGGAAATCCTTAAGATCCTTAAGACTGGTGGTAACAGCAAACATGGTTTAATACTTCAGATCCCAGAATACTGGGGGCAGCAAAACTATATAAAAACTATTGTCGTTGTAATAAAGAAGTCAGGTAGTAATTGGCCTTTTTCCATAATTCTGATTTTATGCTGCACACGGCACGAGTCTGCGAACAGCAAAAGTGAAATTAGTCAGTTACGTTGCTGAGAAGTTGGAGATGCGCAGCTTGTCGCCTGCAGCTCTTCGTCTAACAGCTCACTGTGTACGTGTAGCTTAATAACGTAACAAACGTAGTCATTTTAAGCCAAACCATGATGTTTTTTAACTAAACCTAACCAAGTGGTTTTGTTTTGTTTTGTTTCAATTTACAACGTTAACCACGTGTTTGAAACTGCGACCGTTTTCCGGGTGAAAATTGAGGATGCAGATTAGTTGTAGGCGAACATTATCTTGTAGGAGACAGGGTTGAGTGGTCAGAGGATTTCATCACAAAATAACTCCTGGAATGCACTGACCATCACACACCGATGATCTATAACAGAGGATCTCAGGGGGGAGTTTAAGTGCACATACATACCCTGCAGGTTTCCTGAGCTGTGGTTTTCTACGGGCTACTTAGAGACTCTAAAACAACAATGGAGCTCTGTTTTGGTGCTCAGTTTTTATGTATGAGCGTGCACCACAAACACAAACGGTGCATTTACTCCCCGCTTTGTGTCCACTTCTTTTTTTGGATCAACACATCTGTGTTTTTCCCCAAATATGTTTTTTTTTTTTTGTGCGGAGCAGAGTGTGGACAAAGGACTGGGTGTCTGGAGAGGGTGCTGGGGAGGGGAGAAGGGGACCATGGGTGATGGGTGGGGGACTGCAGGGGACGGCTGGCTGGCTGGCTGGCTGGCTGTTTATGGATGTGAGTTTGGGGGGGCAAAGGTGGGGGTCCATATGTGTGTGTGTGTGTGTGTGTGTGTGTGTGTGTGCATTCATCTGCATATCTGTCTGCATGTGTCTAAGAACATGCATATACTCATCTGCAAGTGAACCCGTCTGTGTGTGTGTGTGTGTGTGTGTTCATCGCCTGCCTGTTCGTAGGCTTGTGTGTGTGTGTGTGTGTTCTTTTGTTTTGCTCTGGGTTGCTGGGTGATGGGACCAGCTGGGAGGGCTGAAGCCATTCACTTCCCTTCTGCTACCCTGAAGGCAGCCAGCAGGGAGGGAGGGAGGGAGGGAGAGAGGGAGCGAGGGGGTCGAAAGAATGAAATAGAGGAGAAAAACGAGGCAGAGGTGGAGGTGGAGGGGGGGGTGTTTATACCTTATTGCAGAGATAGAGAGAGAGAGAGCGACTGCAATCAGATGAAACAGAAAGAGAGTGACAGCGAACGCAGAGCGGAGAGGAAGTTTTTGAACGCAGCTCGGAGTGAATGAAGAGATTCATGAAGGAAAGCGAGGGGGGTGGGGGGTTGGAGGGGTGGAGGGAGGGAAAGTGTGTGTCGGTCTGAATCGTGATAGAGCAGCGGCGCTGACTCAGCCAGTCTGGTCTGGCGTGGGAGGGCAGCAGCAGGGGAAGAAGTAATAGATTACTGTGCATGGATTACTGTAATCAGATTTCTGGCTGATCAAACAACACAAGTGTTGTCACTGACATGAGAAGAACATATTTCAAGAGTCATAAATGCTTCTGTTAATTAGGGCTGAACGATTTTGAAGAACTATCTAATTATTTTGACTGATATTGCAATTGTGATATGATTTGCGATATAAGAGGGAATGATTATTTTTACATCATTATTCCCATTTTCATTGAAAAACATAATTATTATGGTGTGATTTTTGTGGGGATACGTATTAAACAAAGTTAAACAAAACAATTAAACAAATGTTTTCTTAAGTAATTCTGCGATTTGAAAATTGCAGTAGGCCATATTGCGATTTTGGTAACATTTTTAATTAATTATGCAGCCCTGCTGTTGACTCAGACATCCTCGCTGCAATGTAAGAACTGCGTTTTCAAGTGTATCCACTTTGGGGAATGTTTTCTGAAAATGTAAATCTTTGGATGTGGAAGGCCAAAGGAGATAAAACAGTGCATTTTCAAATTCATCTTTAAAGTTTGGACGTCCTAACACAGCGACATCTTAGATTGGAGATGTTGTTGGATGAGAAATCTTATTTAAATCAGGGTCTGGTGTGTTATGGTCCAATGTGGTTCTGTTTGGGGGACGTGAAAGGGTGGTGAACCGCTACCTTCCACTCCAAGCTGACCTCTGATGATTTTTTGTGCCTCCGCGCTGGCGAAAGCGGTCATGGGTGAGTCCGCGAGGCTGAAGCATTGTGTTTTGGGGTTGTCTGTCCGTTTGTACGTCTGTACGTACGTATATGTCCATCCCATTCTCGTGAACTCGACATCTCAGGAACGCCTGGAGGGAATTTCTTCAAATTTGGCACAAACATTTGGACTCAAGGATGAACTGATTAGATATTAGTGGTCAAAGGTCAAGGTCACTGTGACCTTACAACACGTTTATGGCCATAACTCAAGAATTCATATGTTAATTAATACCATTTTACACAAAAGTCTAACAGGATATAACGATTAAGTGATGACATTTTAGACAGACATGGATGTGAACTGCAACTTGACTGGCAACTTTCAGTCTATCAGACTGTTTTCTGGTCTATCATTTCTTACTTTTAGCACATTGTTCTGACTGTATCCCAGATAACAAAACAGAACAAAAAGCAACACCAGAGGGGGGAGAATAGCTCTCCGTGGATGTTGTGGCTGGAGGGGTTAGTAAAACGACGCTACCAGAGGGCTTAAAAAACAGAGAAAAGAAAGATGGATAACCAGCTAAAGTGTAGTCGCTGGCTGCTCGTCTCTGAAGCCGAACCGATGTGGCTGCTTCCTTGTGCCGTGACTTGTGAGTCGGCTCGCTTTCTCTCGAAGATTAATGACCTTCCTGTTTTCAGCTCCAGTATCTCCCTCCACAGAGTTTTCACTGCAGTTCAGTTTCACTTGAAGTGCACTTTTAAAAAACGCTGCAGAATTTATTGTTAGAGGCAAGACAGCGAAAGATATGCGGGAGGGAAGAGTGCACACACACATGTAATGAGTACACCATCTATTATTACTCTCTCTACTGCTATGACTGACCTTTACTGCTAATAACACCATCACTTTCAGTATCACCACCACTACTACTTCCTCCACTACAACAGCCTCCACTCCCATTCCCGACTGCTCAGAATGGAGCTAACTTGTGACCAAAACTGCAAAAAAAAAAAAAAATTGTGGTGAACTGAATGCGTATTTGTTGAGTTTTCCCCCAGTGGACAGAGGTATCTGTGTCCCATCTACTGCTGGACTATTGGTGAGTTGTCCTGCTGGAATGTGTCACGCTCACCAGTTTGCTATGGATGGACACACACATTAAAGGGTTAGTCTAAACCTTTTCACATCGCCCCGTGCCAAAAAGCTATTAAAACATAAAACTGAGTACTGTACTGTATGTGTAAGGTGGTTATTACAGTGTCTCGTAATGACTGGCTTAACTGATTTGCATGTACTCAACTTTATTTTATTTTTTTACAGTGGCTGCTTTCAAATGAAATAATTAATCATCTACTATGATTTGGATGCATTTCCTCTTGCTTGTTTTTTGACATTTTACACTCTGTCAGTGAGTAGAGAGGGAAACGGCTCATCTCAGAAGTTATGAAACAAGGAAAACAGCAAAGAGGACTCAAATGAAAGAGAGACAGAGCAAGAGAGAGAGAGACAGACAGAGAACAACAACTTCTTTCCTGTAAGTCACCTGACACTGGAGGCGTCACACAGCCATAAGTAAACACACCTCCCTCCTGCCCTCTCTCTCTCTCTCTCTCTCCTTTAGTATCTTTCTGTCTATAGGTCACCCATGATCTTAGTCCAGGCACAAGCCCTTTTTTTTGCAAGATGAAAAGTTTTGTTTGGAGCGTCCTAACTAGTTTCTACTGGTCTATAAATAGAAAACTATTTCCCTTAGTTCTTTAGTCTATTCACAGGAGAAGGAGGAAAATAATGATTTTGTTTTAATATTATGGCAAATCAAAATGTTTTTTGGACCACAGCCTGAAGCAGCGGTGGTTGCTGATAATATTTTGAGTCCAGTTATCTCAAGATTCATTATCTCATGTTCTTGAAATAAACAGTTTTCTTGAAATCACAATTTAATTGTCAAATTTAGTTAGTTTAGATAACAATCTGTTATCCCAAAGATAATAGGAATGACTCAAAAATGAAACCAGCCTGGATGGATGATGATGTACAGTATCCTGGGATAATGATATATTTAAATCCTGATCATCTTGAGTCAACAATTTGTAATACTGTATGTGGAGACAACTAGTATGTAATCTTGTCACAGTCTTAAAAAAAACTAAAAAGCACCATTGGTCATCTTGACATACATGTAATGACATAACTGACAGCACGGTTGCATGAAAAGGCGTGTTAATGACATGATAATGCATGAGGCAAAAACGTGTCATAAGAGCGTTTTTCAGTGTCATTAGCGGGTTGTAATTGATGATGATAACAAATGATAACAGTTTGATATTTTGTTATGACAAGATCATAAAGGGTGCCGAACACCTAACCTGTTTGGTTTGGTTAAGACAAACCCTGGTGCGTTTGCCCGGTTACAGTTTGTTTGGGCTGGTGTGAAAGCTGTCAATTGAACCCATAAATCCACTTGAAGAGGAGGGTCTCCCAGGGTCCGCTTCCATGTGGACTCCGTTTGTGGTTTGAAAGAAAACGGATCAACCACAGGATTGTGAGATAGTAGATAGTAGATGATCAGGGGCGGCTGTGTCCTTGAGCAGGATACTGAACCCCAAATTGCTCCCAAAGGCTGTGCCATCAGTATATGAATATGTTTGTGAATGAGTGAATACTGACATGTAGTGTAAAGTGCTTTGAGTGGTCAGAAGACTAGAAAAGCGCTATATAAATGCAAGTCCATTTACCATTTAAATGTGTGATTTCAACATCTGAACTACTGGCAATTCATTAACGCTGTTAAAAAGTAGACATAGTGATCCCACAGTTTGCCTCATGATAACTTCCATATAACATAAATCTGTTGATTGTCACAGTAGGACGAGTGTAAATGCTTAGATCGGCATCATCACAAGAAACCGCTCGTGTGTGTGAAGGTACTGATTCTAGGCAGCGTGACTACATTTTGGGAGCATATTTGACTAAAACGGCAGCACCGCAGGAGGCCGCCTTGCTCTGCTTACTTGTACTTCCCCTTTTGAAGTGCGTGAGTCAAGACACTTAACAAGTGTTTGAAGCCTCAATGTAATGAGAAGAAAAGGGGGGAAGACGATCGGAGAGATTCCTCTTCGCTCACCAACAGGCTCTGTCCAGCTTGGGTTTATATCAATTAAAATAGTATAGAACAAAATAGTGGCGTTAATCGTGGATGTATCATGCTGTGTCGAGGATAAACCGTCCTGTGTGGGCAGAGAGGGGGAATGATGGACACTGATAAAGAGACAAAGAGAGAGAAAAGGAGGAGGTAGAGACAAAGAGAGAGGGAGAGAGAATGGGAAAGAAAGCAGATGGGTGTTTTTGGTGTGGAGCCCTTCCCCTCCCTCCCACCCTATCTCCCCCTCTCCGTCTCCCTCCATGTTGGGCTGGAGTGCCACACCCATGTCTAATAGTATTAATACTATTCTCTGGTCCTCTTCACACACCTCCCCAAATCTGCCAGCACACATCGATGTTTCCACTGTTTTTACTTCTATTTTTCTCTTATTATTTAAGCCAAATATCAAATGTTTGATCACATTGCATAAAATACTCACTCAAAATTTTAAAATTGGATATTTTCAAAGCTGTATAATCAAAGGGGAAATGGCCCTGCCTGTGCTCGTCCCTTTGGGTTTAGTTTCCAAATGTGATGTAAGAAAACTTTTAACTCTTTCTTCCACACTCTTTAAACTAGGGATGCACGATAAATATCGGGCCCGATAAATTATCGTCCGATAATGGAAAATTTATATTGTTATGTATTATTCCAATAATGAAATTATAGCTGATAAGTTATCGGCTGATAATAACAGGCCAAATAGACTTAACAAGCGCAGCATCTACACACTCCCCTACAGTAGGCGGCGGTACTGTATGCACCTTTAAAGTTGGTTTGCGATCTGCCAATAAACAGAGAAGAATAACAACAAGTGCTGCACGGTGACTAGAGAGCCAAACGTGTGGATGTTTTTCACAGTTTCAGAGGAAGACAACACCATTGCAATTTGCATACAAGTTTTTTGATGTACTTTACGAGAAAAAACTAAAAGAACATTTGAAGAGTCAGAACTGTTCTTTGTTTTTGTTGTGTTAACAATAATGAAGTCAGTTAGATTTGGTTTGGTCAGAGCTATATGGAATATTAAATCATGTCTTTGCTCACTTCATCTTAGCCTTTCCTACCCTCAGGTGTGCATAAACTACAGGTTATGAACTTCTTTTTAAACGTGAAATTATCTGTTACCTTTTCGGTATCGACCATGAGATGCAGGTAATTAACTCTTATCGGTATCGGCTGAAAAAAATCCATATTGTGCATCCCAACTTTAAACACATCTAGAAGGATGTTGCTGATTTTTTTTGGCATTAGACTGAGATCATCTGACTTATAGGGTACAATAGATCTCTTGCTAGTTATTTGTTTAGCTATATATGTAGGTAGGCAGGTATAGGACCAGCCAGAGAGGCAGGGACAGTCATGATTTCATTGTTCTTTAATTTGCTTGCTTGTTTTTTGAGAAATAAGTCATAAGAAACACCGAAACTTTGCATGGACAATGCACTTTTTTGCCTGCGTATACCACACACCCATGGTGCGTCAGTGACCCTTTGATTTAAGTTTAAAGGGACTCTATGTAAGAATCAGAAATTGCTTGTTAAAAGCAACACCTGTGGCCGTTAAGTCAACGAATGCGTCCTGTTGCTCGCGCTCGCTCTACATAGACATGAACGGGCATTGTTCAACACACTGAGGCGACACACGTCAGCTAAAACCACAATATCACTCTATATTTCAGCTGCTTCAAACACGACCCGCAATGATTTATAAGAGTGTAAGTGTAAGAAGTTACAAACAGTCCCTTTAATTTAGATTTCTCTTACAAATGGCAACTACAGTAGTTGTTTAAGTAGTAATGTGGTAGTAGTAGTAGTGTTCAATAACACCACAGTAACAGAAACAGTAGTGAAAGTGATAGTAATGGATTACTAAACTCGTACTGCGATAGCTATATATAGCTACTAGCCATGTGCTATTGCATCAGTTAAGTCCTTCATAGAGTCAATAACATACTGCTAGTAGTGATTCCTTTATTACTGAGACAAACAGAGGACACACTCGATATATTGTCTCACGTAGACGAAACTGATGAGTAACACAAAGACTATGAGTCAATCATTCCCGCTCTGTGTGTGTGAGTGTGTGTGTGTGTGTGTGTGTGTCACCCTGGAATTTTTCTGTGTGTGCATCGCGTGTGAATTTATAGACCCTGATGATAAAAAAATGCACGTGTGCTGTCATAGCGAGTATAAAAGGAACATGACGGTCAGCGAGCTAATTCTGGTGCCGGTCGTAATCCTGCGCGTTACCACCCGAAGGTGCAACACGGTGATGGATGGAAGCAACACGTAGCGTCGTGTACTGGTACTGGAGGTGATGAGTGGGACCAGTATGAACTCACCATGAGTCAGGTTCACACTCTCAAGTTCACACTGATAGTGACACACACACACACAGGCAACCTGATACATGCACAGAGGAACGTAGACACACATCATAACAATAAAATAGAGCTGGGATTGTAGCGTAACATGTTCTCTGTTATATTATTATTATAGGTTCTGATTATTATTTTATTATAGTACAATTTCATTATGGTTTGAATGCATTAATAGTTAACCTTTTTGCATTGTGCTTTTTGCAGTTACCTTTCTAAAAGTCACTGAATTGAAATCTAAACCTCAGAAAACATTAAATAAATGGACAGAATGGAAGAAAAAGAGAGAAAAAGAGAGGCAGATCAACAGCAGGAAAGACAAGGAACAGGCAGATTTTGCACAGAGAGGGAAATAAAAGAAGAGCGAGGGAGAAATAAATAAAGATAGATGGAGGGAGGGTGGGAGGGATGTGGTGGGTGCAGCTCTCCAGTTGGTGTTGCTATGGCCCTGCCCTCCCTGCTCACTGAGCCATTTCCTGTTTTTGACCTGAAATCTTTATTTAGAGCCATCCCTCCTCGCTGCTCACAATTCATGAGTCAACTCGGAGTCTAGAGAGATGAACACAGGACTAAAATCAGATCTCCATTCACCACAGAAGCTACGTATGCGTGCACGCACAGAGCTGCTGCCCAGGCTAACCCGCCTGTTAGCCGTATACTACTCCAGCTGAGGCTTCATTCAGGCTGTCTGCATGATGATACCGATAT
Source organism: Hozukius guyotensis (assembly GCA_916700995.1). Taxonomy (NCBI): domain Eukaryota; kingdom Metazoa; phylum Chordata; class Actinopteri; order Perciformes; family Sebastidae; genus Hozukius; species Hozukius guyotensis. Next base: position 97,950 of record CAKALU010068564.1, read on the forward strand.
ATTGAGAATCCCTGTGGCCAAGAATAACAGAATATTCCCGTCTTTTATTGTCTGACCAGCAGTTTCCATAAGCTCTGCTGTCTGCACTGATTGAGCAGAGTTAGTTTAGCCTTTTATAATAAAAAATCTCATACATGTCATGCTGTCCAGTGATGGAAGTTTTTGTGTCTTGCAACCTTCAGCCAGTGATGACTTAAAGGTACAGTGTGTCGGATTTGGCCCCATCTAGTGGTGTGGTTGCAGATTGCAACCAACTGAATACTCCTCTGCTCACTCCTCCCTTTCCAAGACTGCAGTATCGTGAGCTGTCGAGTGCAAAGCCGTTGCAACGCCGTTCACCTCGCTCAGAGGCCATCGTTACCATAATAACACTACTTTAGGAGCGACAGAAGTCAGATGGCGGCTGGCGGTACCACGGTTTTGTACTCTGCGACTCACATTACTGCAGTTTCACAAGCGTGTCGGAGAACTATTGTGGCCTTCAGGTAACAAAAATGTGAAAGGCTCTCTCTAGAGCCAGTATTTGGTTTGTCCGTTCTGGGCTACTGTAGAAACATGGTGGAACAACATGATGGACTCCATGAAGAGGACCCCTATGTAGATATGAAGGGCTCATTCTAAGCTAACGATAACACAACGTTTCAGGTGATTATACACTAATGAAAACATAGTTCTGAATATTATATTCCATTTTTGCTAATAGATCCCCCGAAATGCTACACACTGTTCCTTTAAGGGCTGGTCTCACCAGTATTTTAAATGGCGAAATCAGTTCAGAGATGCACCGATTCGACTTTTTCCGTCCCGATACCGATAGCGATACCTGGGCTTTGGGTATCGGCCGATACCGAGTACCGATCCGATACCAGTGTTTAATTAATAAGCTGTATGCCTCACTGTATGGAAGTGACTGGGATCATTCTTTTATGTGTAAGGAGACATCAGGCAGGACTTAAACATGGCTTTCTTAACTTTGTAAAACTAAATGTGACTAATAAATACAAATGCAAATTGGTCAAAACTTAAACAGGAATTGAAATTCCACTATATAATGTATATAGTTTATAATTGAATTGAACAGATCGGCCCCATTGTCACCAATATCCGATCCAGTATCGGTATCGGTGCATCCCTAATGTTTGGTGTTGTGTTGAACTTTAGTGACCTCTGACAGAACAGAGAGCCAAAGAGTCTAATGGCTTATTAGCTGATTTGCACCATCATCCACTTTTATTTAACCCTCCTCTGTCAGAAAAAAAAAGTGCTCCACAAAAGAGGAAGACAGGTGCAAATACGACTTTTGAATGTGAACGTATTGTCCCGTTAGTGAACAAGCTCATAGTTAACACGCTCGTTAGCTCTGAGAGCTTTTTTCCCCTCTTCAGTGAAACTTTTTATTGAATTGAAATAATGAATAATCATGAGAACAAAATGCCAGAGGGGAGTAAACAACACTGGACAGAGAAAAACTAGCGCTAGCTTTCGCGAAGATGGGATTATTTTTTGTTGAGCCACTTTCCGGTGATCTTTACAGTGGTGAGTTATAGTGCACCATGAAGACCTAAATGTTGTTTTCCACCCTGACAAGAGGAGAAACTGTGGCAGCAGTTCAGTCCTGCAAACACTGGACTGCAAATAGATGGAAGCACTTGTGACAGCAGGTTGATCACAGCCGGTCCTGAGAACAGGCAGCCCGTCTGAGAGACTTGTTGTGATTGTGAGTGTATCAGTGCACAACTGGGTGAGTGTGCAGCAGGGGGGCATCAGGGACACAAACGGTCGAGGATGCCCATTTTCTGCCCTGCTCCACTGGTGTTTTTGTCCGTTTGGAGCCGACCCTGCTGGGTTTTGTTTCAGTTTACCGGACGTCTTCCTGCCATCTGCTGCCGGGTAGGACGGGCATCACTAACCGGCCAAACGGCACCATCAGTCCAGGGCTCTTTTCTGTGACCACCAATGTTATAATAGTTTTGAATTTTCAATTAGTTTTTATTTTATTGTAGTTTTGTCTTTTCAATTTAATTTCAGTTTAATTTTAGTTTTCAGAGTGCGTTTGCTAGTTTTAGTTTAGTTTCAGTTTTTCAGAAAGGTTTAGTTTTATTTTGACATGTTTAGTTTTAGTTTTAGTTTTGTTTTTGTTAGGACCAGGTATACTGTCTCAGAAGTATGTAGCTACATTTACATACAAAATACATGGTTGGAGAACTGTGTTGTAATGGCCACAATGTGTAATATTTAATCTTCGCGCTACTTTAGTGAAGCAGTTGCGGCAAAGCGCCGTCTCCTGGGATGTCAAGTCCGTTCAATTTCTGTGGTTCAGTGTCGCTATATCATAGCTAAAAAAAAAACTAAAACTGAAATGAATTTACATACATTTCTTTTAGTTTTTTTTAACCAGGAAATATTATATATATTATATTTAGTATTAAGGGATATAGTTTTATATTACTAACAATATTTTTCACTGCTTATCTTCATTTTAGTTTCAGTTTTAGTTTACTATAATAACCTTAGTCACCATTCTCCTGTCAATAAAATAATAAATTAATGATTTCTCAGTACATGTCAAAGTGCAAAAACACACAAGCAGATAGTGATAAAAATCTCTGATAAGATACTTTAAATTTAAAGCATGTGACTATTATAAAAGTACTGGTAGGGCGTCCATCCAAATGGGGTCTTGACCGCAGTTAAAGCTTTAAACGTGAACATTGGTTCCACTTTACAGTTTCTAAATGTTGTTAATGTTTAATTACATATTTTATACTGAGAGGGAGCATACCATAGTGTGTGCGTGTGTGTGTGTGTGTGTGCGTATGTGTGTGTGTGGGCGGGGCCACTTCTTCTTCTCGGCAGCTGCTCGGTTTCAGCTTCTCCTGCTGCCTTCACGTGCTCCTCGGAAATTTAGCTACCGTAACAAAATGGATCCTGTCATGACACTAATTATGTCGTTGTTACATTAATAGAAGAATGACCTCTCGTATATACAGTGGTGGAAGAAGTACTCAGATATTTTATTTTTTAATAAAAGTAGCAATACTACAGTGATAAAATTCTATAAAGACTTTATTCAAAATTATACTTAAGTAAAAGTATTAGAATAAAAACATATACTTAAAGTACTCATTATGTAGAATATGTTTTATATTATTGTAATATTATTATTGATGCATTAATGTGTTCATCACTTTAATGTTGCAGCTGTTAAGCTCATTTATTTATTAATATATATTTATTTTATTATTGTGAATTTCACTAAGGGTTCAATAAATAGGTTATCTTTATCCATAATCTGAATCTGTAAAGTAACTAGTAACTAAAGGTATCAAATAAATGTAGTGGAGTAAAAATATTTATTATTATTATTATTGATGCATTAATGTGTTCATCACTTTAATGTTGCAGCTGGTAAAGGTAGAGCTCATTTATTTATTAATATATATTTATTTTATTATTGTGAATTTCACTAAGGGTTCAATAAATAGGCTATCTTTATCTTTAAAGTAACTAGTAACTAAAGGTATAAAATAAATGTAGTGAAGTAAAAATATCTAACTCTGAGATGCAGTGGAGTAAAAGTCTAAAGTACAGTACTTGAGTAAATGTACTTAGTTACGTGACACCACTGGGAGTATAGTTGATGTTTTAAGTAAAGTAACTGTCAAAAACATATCCTAAGTGTATCTAAGAAATATAAATTAATAAATTCCATTCTAAATGCTATCAGCAGATGTTGTCGGTATTAATCTATAGCCTATTAAATATTTCTAAGTATTGAGCCTCTGCACAAACGATTGTACCTTCTTGAAGTTTATCACATCGGCCTACTGAAAAGGAATATTTTATTTATTTTTAATTATTATTATTAATAATAATAATAATAATAATAATAATAAACTTTATTTGTATAGCATTTTTCTTAACATTACAAAGTGCTTCACAACATGAAAAAAATACAATAAAACAATAATAATAAAATACAATAAAACAAAATAAAATAAATAACTTTAATAAGGTTATTCAAGGGACTGTTTGTAACTTCTTACACATATAAATCAACCGGGTCGGTGTTCCATGCGCGCGCTCGCATGTGCGCGCGCGCATGTGCGCGCTCGCATGTGGCTACGCTGTTCAGACAAGACTCCAACACAAACTACACGGAAGCACCAAAACCGCCAAGTTATATCTAGTGAAGCCCGTCTTGCAAAACAGTGTTGGACGCGGGGGAGACCGTAGCTTTGGTCTCCAGGACCGGAGTCTCTGCTCCTCTGCCTGCCTGCCTTCACTCAGCTCGCTCCACCTCACGTTCATGCGCGCACACTACACACTGCAGAAGACTTTGTAGCTCTGAGAATATTTAGTAAATGTACAGTGGACGTTTGTGCAGAAATAACTGCTGCAGCTCCTCCAGACCAACAGAGGTTTCCCGTGTCTTGTGAAGTGACGGGGCTCCGCAGCGAGTAACTTTATCGTCTCCGACCAAAACTCCAATTACTCCCCTGTTTCCTCCGGCCGCCGTCGGGAGGCTGAAGCAGGAAAAGCCAACACTAGGATCAGCACTGTTTCATGGAGAGAGCTTAGTCTGGTCAGCTAACATTACTGCCAAGCAGCTGAAATATAGAGTGATATTGTGGTTATAGCTGACTTCGCCTCACTGTTTTGATCGATGCTCGTTCATGTCACGCTGACTTTCGTTGACTTAACGGCCACAGGTGACGCTGTTAACAAGCATTTCTGATTCTTACAAACAGTTCCTTTAAGGAATTTTTGCCCAATGATGCCAAAAATATACTGCCTACTGCCTACTGCCACTGACATACAACAGAAAATACATACAAATTATTAGATAAAAGACAATAAATCGATGAATATAAGCATGAAAACAAAAAGAAAAACTCTTAATTAAAAGCCATAAGTGCATGTGCAGCTTGTGGTGGCCGGTCTGTCCCACAGCCCGTGAAGGCAGCGTGGCTCCAGTGAGCGGAGGCAGTCTCTCCTCCTATCAGCGCCATTGTGTGGCAGAGCGTCGGGCAGCGAGGAGCCTGTTCTCCTGCAGCCGAAATACCTCCATGTTTCTCTCTCTAACTCCGGCTCACCTGGACCTGGTAAGACACCGTTTATATCTTTTAATAAGTAAAACACGCACAGAGGAATAATAACAGTATGGTGAGGCAGTGTTTCTTATGAATAATAGACACAGTGGAGGTGTATACTAGTGTACTAGTGGAGCTGTGTGGTATAATGTTAAGAGGTCCTGTTGGAAAAAAAAGTTTTTGCATTAAATGTATAATATGTGGCTACTTCAAGTGACCCTTTTATCTATTTCTGGTAAAAAAATCTCATTCCAGTTTACAAAGTGGAGGCAGTGGCCACTTTCCAGTTTATCACAATGAAGAAAAGTGTCTTATAATAAACTTTTTTTTTACCTTAAATACATTTCAACCAAATACACTCACCTATTGGCACACACTGCTATAATGAATAACATTACATAATTTCACTTAAGTTAGGCTACTCTATTTTTTTTAAAGTAATTACCATATTAAATGTATAATATGTGGCTACTTCAAGTGACCCTTTTTATCTATTTCTGCTTAAAAAAACTCATTACAGTTTATAAGTCGAGGCAGTAGCCACTTTACAGTTTATCACAATGGTAATAAACTTTTTTATTACCTTAAATACATTCAGTGTTTCACCCAAATACACTCACCTATTGGCACATACTGATATAATGAATAACATGAAATAATTTCACTTAAGTTAGACTACTCTATTTTTTTAAGTAATTACCACTGAATGACCTACATTTTTAATAATAATTATAATAATAATCTTTATCTGTATAGCACCTTTCTAAACATAGTTTCAAAGTGCTCTCACAGATACAATGAAATACAGACAAAATAAAAACAATAAACTTTTTTTCTTACCTTAAATACATTTCACCCAAATACACTCACCTATTGGCACATTCTGCTATAATGAATAACATTAAATAATTTCACTTAAGTAACTAAAACCCGTAAGCAAGTGGTATCAAAACAATAAGTTACTACACATATGCCAAAAGAGGACAATATAAGGTGTGGGAAAAGGTGCACCAAGCTGTTGCCTTACGGAGTTAAAAAAGCCTTTTTATAAAAATGGGTTTTTAAAAGAGATTTAAAATAATTAGTAATAGTAATTGTACTCTCTTACATGTCAACGACATTAATTGAGCATGTATTAGAGGCCAAATATAATGACTTAAGTCTACATATTTGTTGTGTTGTCAATAACAGCATATAGAAAAGATGGACTTTTACACTTAAAGCACACATGCAGTATTGTATAGTCTTTATTGACAACTTGTGTGAATGCACCTGTAAAGCTGCTGTGAAGTAGTGAAATGTGTCTTTGCAGCGGAAGTGGAAGTGATTTGACTGTCTGAGGTTGTTTCATAACGTGCACCACAACAACAGCAGTCTGCTCTTATAAATGACAGTATACACTCACTCCTGTGCTGTGTGGACGAGCACCCACAATAATATATCAGACCTCAGAGATCAGAGCTGAACCCCGTCTGAGGGGCCAGATGTGATGCAGAGTTACACAACTGCCTGTACTGTAGAGATGAGCAGATAACCACAGTGGGGAGGGGAAAGCCTGGTGTGTGTGTGCTGAGTGTGGTACCCCTCAGGAAGTCCCCAGACTCCAGGTGGAGTACGTTAAGAAAAAGCACATTGATTTTAAATTTCACTGTTGCATTTACAGGAATATTTCCTGTAACGATACATCGTTCTGGATCGATATATCGATTCAATGATCAAAGATCGAATATATATCGATGCAAAGTGAAAACATCAATACATATCGTTATCTTTAAGATGCGCCTTTATTTTGAAATTCATAAAAGATAAAAAAAAAAAAAACACTTAAAGGTGTAGTAGGCGAGATTGGAGCAAATATGATTAAAAAAAAGTTATTTTTATAAAACGGTCGCTGTATCGTGACAGTAGTACATGAAACAGGTAACCTGAAAAAAATCATGTTCCTCTGTGTCCTCCGGTGCTCCTAACGGCATCTGCAAGATGTCACAGACCGGAGGAAAACAAGCAGTCAGAGCTGATCTGAGGTCTGCTGTCCATCTGCTGTCTATGAAAGCCGGCTTCAATCACTCGCGAACTCCGACCAAACGGTCAAACTAGGCAGCGCTGATCAAATATGAATCAATATTATGTTACGTTAATGTCTATTTCTCTCCTCAAATGTTTAGCTGTAAAATGAGATTGTTTGTGACGCCGCCGCCATTGTGAAATCTGGTGAAGGAACGCCAAGTTCTGGTCACATGACCGGAGCACAGCCAATAGGAACGCTCTCTCAATGAAATGACCTGTCATTGGTCAAAGTCTCGCGTCACGGGCTAGATTTTCTAAGGCCTGAAAACAGAGCCATGATGAGTAGCAGAAGTCTAGTTTTCTCTCAGAACACTTGAATTACAATATGCTGAAAGGTTATTATGGAATTTTTGCCCAATGATGCCAAAAATATACTGCATACTGACACTTTAAGATGAATGTAACTGATTGTGTATTTATTTATATATATATATCAGTTTGGCTCCCGGCAGAATTTTGTTATGTATCACAACAATGACCCGCTGGCTGTTCATTATCCCACTTATTACACGGCTACTTACTTAAGAAATCAATAATTTGACACAAAAATGGTCCGCCAGGGTCCGACATCAGAACTGCATCCATAGCAACGGTCTGTTATACATAGCAACGGTCTTCTATAAAGAAATAACAGACCGCAGAACACCATGATTGACCAATCAGAATCGAGTATTCAACAAGGCTGTGTAATATATACAGTGTATATACACACATATGATATCATCTCATATCGATCGCTGGCCCCTGAATTGAATTGGATAGAAATCCTATCGTGGCAGACTTTGTGATATCAGCAAATATCGTATTGTTGTCCAAAGAATTGATATAATATTGTATCGTGATGGAACTTGTGATTTACACCCCTAATTTCCAGTATGAAACCGTGACAATGGCTAAATTCTGATCAGGCACTACTCTACACTGTACTACTAACACTTAAAAATGGGGAAAATAGGTGGCCTTTAGTTTTAAGATGCACTCCCTGATTTTGTTTTTAGCACCCAGTAGTCCCGCTAAATTTCCTCACAACTTGCTGTTGCTATCTCAAACTCACTCAACATCAGTATTGAGCTGTGAAGAAATTTGGAGGCACTATAACAAAATCATCTTTAACACATGTCTTATCTTCACATACATTTCTAGAAGGCCTTGATATGAACATGTATTGGGCATCATGAGGTGACAGCTGCAGGCTTTTATTGTCAATATCTAAGGCTTTAATTTACAGTACAGTAACATATATTGCCAGTTCTGTTCCATCGGCTTCCCTCTGAGGGATGCATGTTCTCTATATTGCATCTACCTTCAGTAGCTGAACACCTATAACTAGTAATAGCAAGCAGCGGTAAAGCTTCAAGTGCAGTAATAAGGCTTGTACTGCATTCACGAGGATTATGCTTAAGTAGTAAGCGTGCTGCCTGCAGTAAAAATGATGACACTTGCAGCACTGGAGCTGGTGCCGCTCTAACAAGGTGGGCACGGTGGTAATACTGCTGTGATACAGCGATGCATGCTGCAGTAATAAGGCAGATACTGCAGTAATAAGGTGGATACTATACATACACCCTGCAGTGACCAGACATACTGTAGGTTTCTGCAGCTTCTGATGCCTCGTCACTGGAAGTGTCAGGCTGTGTTTCCCCCTCCAGAAGAGGAGGCTTGGTGGAAAGAGTGGAGCGCTCAGCGGCATGTAGACACGTCTGCTGACCTAAATCTGCTCTCTTCTTCTGCCTCTTATTTATAGACTTAAGTGTGTGTGAGAGGGAGGGAGTTTGTGTGCGAATACACTAATGACCAGAAATTTGCACACACACACACTTATTGTGCATGTATGTGTCATTGTGACGCCATTCTGTAAAAGTGATTCATGGTGTTAACTTTTTGGCTGGTCTCTCCGTTATGATTGACTCATTGTGTTTGATGCAGAAGTTTGGCTCTTGGTTAAACATAATATAAACTCAGTTGCCAGTTTGTTGGGTACGCCTTGCTAAATAACAGCCCTGTTATAAATCCTACCTTAATGATTTTATAACTTATGGTCAGTTTGGTATTGTATTGCTTTACACTGAGCTAGGGATGTCATGATACCAGAAATTTAGTAGTCGAAACCAATACCGGGGAAATTCCACGATTCTCGATACCAATTCGATACCACGTTAAAAAAAACAAAATTAAAACAATAAATCCCATGTACTTCAACATCCTTTATTACCAGTTGCATACTGATTTTTGTTAGGTCATAATTCCCTCTCTATTATCTATTTTATATTACTGTGAAAACATCTCCTTCAAACAACTTGATTTATTCATGTTTCTCACCAAAAACGACATTTTACAAGATTACATTTGAACCTTCGCCCAATACTATTTTTACTGAATAGAGCCTGAACGCATCATAATGTAAATGTTGAAATCAGCAGGACGAGAGCTAGTTAACGTTAGCAGTTAGCAGCTGGTTAGCAGCACAGTCCTGCACGGAGCTAACAGCTAACGTTAACTAGCTCTCGTCCTGCCGATTTCAACATAGATTTGTTGTTCGAAATGTAGTAGTGTTGTCAAAAATACATCGAAACATATCGATACTGAATATTTGAAAAGGTTTTAATAAAAATTTTTCGCAGAATCGATACACGGGTACCAGCTGCGCTTTCTGCTCTCTCTTCCTTCCGACCACTATTTATATTTTAAGAAAAATTTAAAATGTTATGCCCGCAATGTTGTGTCAAATTCTCCCTGTGGTGTTGAAAATGGTATAAAATATCGACATTTGTCAAGTATCGTGACGACACTACGATGTAGTATTATCAGGGAAAAAATAGGGTATCAATAGTGAGTTTACAGCGTCCCAAACACATTTTCTATCGTCCCCGGGACGCCATTAGTCTCTAGTAGTCTATGTAGTCGACTTGGTACTGAAGAATCGGTTCTCGTGACATCCCTAACACTGAGAGGTGTTTCTAATTTTTTGTCCAGCCCAATTCTGTCAGTGAGTGAAGACTTGAATGTCAGAAACTACAACTCCCAAAAAGCTTTATGTACCCAATGAACTGGCAACTGAGTTTAGGTTTAATATGAGTCTGGAAAGAAAAGGGTTTACGTGACCTGCTGTGTGTGAGTGTGTGATTAATCTCTTAACTTAAGACACCTTAACTTACACTTTGAATACTGTAAATCAAATACAGAAAGCTATTCATTCAGACTTTTATAAAAACAAAAAAGGATTGCTCTCAAAAATGAATTGTGATGCATTCATTAATTCAAAATAATTCAAAGCAACAGCTGCAAACTAAATTGATCAAAATCCTCCAGATGCAGATTGCAGACATCAACTCTCTCTCTCATCTCCTTTTTAACGGTTCAGTCCACCCTGAGCTCGCCGTGCCGGGCGCTCACACCAGTGTCTCTTTATTAATGGGATGCTGCATGTTGTGCAGTCGGAGCTGTAGTGTTTTGTAACCAGGTCTGTCATTATGTAAGAGATCGTAGTGAATTCCACCGTGTGATACCCAGCTGACCTCTGTCATCTGAGCATTTATGATCACTACGAGGGAAAACACACACACGCACAGGACATTGTTTCCAGCCGCACGATTGGCTTATTTATTTTGGTTCCTGCTCTTCTCTACCATCTGTCCTCCCTTGTTGTTGTTGTTGCTGCACAGAAACACTTTTGAAGAGTTTGCAGCAATGTCAAAATTAAAGTTTTTTGAATTTTAGTTATGTTGTTCACTTGCAGCCAAAAGCAAATGAAATGACCTTCAATATTTAATTGACCTTTATTCACCATCACCAAAACCTCCTGTTAGCATTTCACCTTTTAAACCCACGTGTGTCTGGTTGCTGTGTTTTCCCGGTTGAAGGTATTTGACTGTTTTATTGCAGGCCCATGCAAAAGAGCGAGTTGAAAGTTTTAGTGGAAAAAATTGCTGGCAAGGCGTCAATGACCAAGTCTAATTGTAGCACTTTGAATGTATTTATACAAGTGCTCAGAAGCAGAATGAATGTATTAGTAGACACTAGACAGAGCTGTAGTAGTGGTATAAACAGTAGTAGTAGTAGTAGTAGTAGCTATCGTCATGGTGTAACTGTATCTTAAGTTGTGTGTGGAAGCGTAGCTGCTATTGAGCGTAGTGGATCTGGTCAGGCGAGCACTACAACGCACTATCTCTTCCTCTGGGTTTCGTCTGGAATGTGTTTACTAGTGCTACAATGTGTGTGTGTTTGAGAGACACACACACACACACACACACACACACAGGAGTGAGTTGGACAGTGTCGTCCTCATGTGCAAAGCTGGATGCATTACAGCTAGGAGGAACAGTGGAAGCACAGTCATGACTGCAAACTGTACTGTATGCCTTCACGCACATGCTGAGATTAATACATGTCATACTGAGCATGCAGCACATCGCAGTACGTTCATCCACCTGCAGCAGCAGCAGCGTGGTGTGTGTCGCGTGTGTGTGTGTGTCCACACTTTGTGCATCCAGAGAACCTGAAATAGCCCCGATGTGGAGGTGAGGGGGAGGGGTGGATGTGCAGCTCAGGCATGGAAACCAGCGTATCCGGTTACAGGATCATAATATCACTGCAGAGTCCATCCACTAGCACCGCACTACTGCACAACACATACTCACCACAGCAGCCAGCTCCTGGAGTAATATGCTCGGCCCACATGTCTGATGCGTGTTTCTAGGCACAGTTGGCACGCTAACACACACCTGACCTCACCTCTAAATGTATAAAACACTCCTGTTCTCCATCAGTTTGTGATTAGATTTATACTTTTCATTCATTCATATATATTATAGGGATTGTTTGGGTGTTTTGAAGTGTCAGTGTATTACCTACAATAGATGACGGTCGGGACGCCCCCAGTTTGGAGAAGCAGACAGGAGTTACCGCACCGAACCAAAGCAATGTACTGCTGTAGACGGGGCCGGCAGCAAAACATATTTTAGCCACCTAAAAGAAAGGCCCACCTAAAAAAATCAATATCAGTTTAAGTGTACGCTATATTTAGAATATTTTTGCAGGTTTACCTTGAATTTGTGCTCATTGAAAGACAGTGTAATGAAATGCTGAATGACTTTAATACAGCTCAGTTATTTTTCTTATAATGAAGATGTCTTTATTTCCCCAGTACAAAAGGGGAATAAATAACAACAAAAACAAAATAAACATTGGTATCGGCTATCTGCCAAATTGTTATTTTAAACATCAGTATTGGTATCGGCCCACAATTTCACAATCGGTGCATCCCTACAGACAGCCCTTTCCGACGGGGAACTGAAGCCGTTATCTATGCTCAACCAGACTCCATTGAAAAAAACAGTCATTTCACATTGCAGAACACGGGAGTTGCTGGTTACCGCTGCCTCGATTGATTAGTTTGTTTGTGTTATTGTGTGACATTGGTGAGCAACCCCTGTGTTCTGCGAGGTCAAATTACAGTTTTGTTTCAATGGAGTCTGGTGGCTTTGGCGAGAGCATAGATGGATGCAACAGCTTCAGTTCCCCGTCGGAAAGGGCTGTCTGACGGTGAGGTAAAGCAGTAATACACTGACTATCGATAAGTACCTCATACAACCACACCTCAAAACACCTGAACTATCCTTTTAAAACTCACTGCTTGTTCTTAATAGTCTATTTTTCTTTGCTTTATATTACTTTACTTCCAAGGTCCCTTGAGATGAAGTTTCAGATTTTGATGTTTGATTGCATTGTGTCCTTATCGATTATAGTTAATCATCATCAATTCTCTCATAAGCTGTGTGGGCGTCCTATTTCAGAGTAAAATGGAAATTGTTCAGCCCAGTCGGTGTTGGTTATTGGTTTTGTATCAGGATATTTGGTGATATTTTGGGCTGTAGTGTCTGCAAAATCAGAGAAGTGTTTATTTTGAGAAATGTTCTTCCCTGAAGTTCTTTTCCTAGATCAGATCGCTCTGCTGGAAACAACCATTTATGTATTGATTTTAATTTGTTTGGTATCTGTTGCACTTTTTTGAAGGTGGTTTATAGGGCAAGAAAAAGGAAGAAAACTCAGCAAATGGAACGCACTTCATAATATGTCTTATTGATTACATATATTGATGAAATAATAGGGAGATATTGGACGTTTATTAAAGTAAACCTTGTCTAGTCAGCGTTATCAACCTCTGATATGATGAATATGATGCAGTTTGACTGATTACACACATCTTTTGAAATTGCACTGAAGTTATTCTAAAACATTTTCAATATACTAAATACTCATAATATTTTGCAACTTTGTGTCCAATTTAAAGGTGTAGGATTTGTCAGCATCTAGCGGTGAGGTTGTAGATTGCAGCCAAATGAAACTTCTCCCGTGTGCCAACAAGTCGGCTTGGTGTGTCTGGGCCTTAAAGGGACTGTTTGTAACTTTTTAAGCGTATAAATGTACCGGGTCGGGACACATGCGCGCTCGCATATGCGCGTTCGCGTGTGGCCGCTGCCTCTCCTCCTCTGCCTGCCTGCCTTCACTCAGACAGCGCGTGCGTTCTCGCTCAGCTCGCTCCACCTCTAGACGTGAACGCGCGCTCACTCCACACTGCAGGAGAGTTAGTTTAGCTCTGAGAATATCTAGTGAATGTACAGTGGACGTTTGTGCAGAAATAAATGTTGCAGCTCCTCCAGACCAACAGAGTTTTCCCGTGTCTTGTGAAGTGACGGGGCTCTGCAGAGAGACACGTTATCGTCTCGTTACCGACCGGGTGCCGGTGTCTCCCTGCTCTCTCCGGCTGTGGGCGGAGAGAGCAGGGAGACTCGCTGCGGAGCCCCGATGCCTCAGCCTGCGCTGAGGCAGGAAAAGCCAACACTAGGATCAGATCTAAATCATGTTCATGGAGAGACCTTCGTCTGGTCAGCTAACATTACTGCCAAGCAGGTGAAATATAGAGTGATATTGTGCTTTTAGCTGACGTGTGTCGCCTCACTGTTTTGAGCGATGCTTGTTCATGTCTATTTAGAGCGAGCAAGCGCGAGCTCGACGCTGACTTTCGTTGATTTCACGGCCACAGGTGTCGCTGTTAACAAGCATTTCTGAAAGTTACAAATAGTCCCTTTAAGGAGTTGCTGTATTTTGTTCCAAGAGTGAGGTTCACTAAAATCAGTTATTTTATACACTAAAGAAAACATACTTATTAATATTATATTCTCTAAATGTCACACACTGCTCCTTAAAAAGTAATAACTATTGGAAAAAAAGACATATTGTGAGCTGTTCAGTCCAAAAATATCAGTAATAGTTCTGCTGACCTTCAAAACTGTAGGTTGGTTGATTTCATAGCTGGTTGCTTCTTTGCTTAGAAGCTCTCAAGAGACCTCGAGCTATATTTACCTCACGGAAAACCTTTTGGAAAAGGTAGTTTTGAGACGAGACAGTGTGGGGTGTTAAGTCACAGTGACCTTGAATGAAGAGCGTGGCTCCATTGTGGAGTTGCAGTACTCCTCCACTGCTGCTCTTTATCTACTCATTTATGATCTGTTTTTCTTCTTGTGGTGTGTTCATATCTAGACGTGGCTCATAGAGGGTGTAGGACGGCTCCGGGCCTGTGAACTTTGACAGTCAGAGGAAGGAGGGGGTAGGATGAGAAAGATAGATGTAAAAGAGTGAGTGAAGAAGAGGCGGAGGAGAAGGAAAGGGAAGAGGAGGATAATGAAGAGGAATGTAAGGGGTGGGGCACCTCTGGTATGTCAGCCCTGCACCGTCTGCGTGTGTGTGTGTGTGTGCGTGTGTGTCTAAACACCCCGCCATGAGTCGGTGAGTCAGACATGCGCAGCTGCTTCAGCTCTCAATCACACACCCGCAAACTGCTTTGAAACTAACTCTGTTGCTTTTCTCTTTGACTCTCTCTGTTTCTGTGTCTCTCTTTCTGATTCGCCATTTTCCCTAGAAGCTCCACAAGCAGCTGCAGCGACTGCAGAAACTCAAGTAGTGGATGGTTTAAAGTCACGAACATCTATATGTTGGGAATTTTATTAAAGCAGCAGTGGGTAGAAATGGTGCAAATATGATTTAAAAAAAGTTATTTTTCATAAAACGATCACTATATCCTGACAGTAGTACATGAGACAGGTAATCTGAAAAAAATCATGTTCCTCTGTGTCCTCTGGTGCTCCTAACGGCATCTGCAAGATTTCACAGAGGAAAACAACCAGTCAGAGCCGAGCTGGAGCCTGCTGTCTCTGAGCAGCTGTCAGTCACTCACAAACGCTGATCAAACGGTCAAGGCAGCGCTGATCAAATATGTAATATAAATAATATAATATAAATCAATATTCTGTTACTGTAATGCCTATTTCTCTCCTCAAATGTTTTCAGAAACATCTTGTAGTGTACTGTTAAGCTGTAAAATGAGAATATTTCCATATATGAATTTTGTATATACAGTTCCCTTTGTTAAAGCTGAAGTAGGCGAGATTGCAGCAAATATGAATAAAAAAAGTTATTTTTATAAAACGGTCGCTATATGAAAAAAACCATGTGCTTCTGTGTCCTCCGGTGCTCCTAACGGCATCTGTAAGATTTCACAGACCGGAGGAAAACAACCAGTAAGAACTGATCTGAGGTCTACTGTCCAGCTGCCGGCTGTCAATCACTCGCGCACTCCGACCAAACGGTCAAACTAGGCAGCGCTGATCAAATATGAATCAATAGTATGTTACGTTAATGCCTATTTCTCTACTCAAATGTTTTCAGAATCATCTTGTAGTGCACGGTTTAGCTGTAAAATGAGAAAGTTTGTGACGCCGCCGCCATTGTGAAATCTGGTGAAGGAACGCCAAGTTCTGGTCACATGACCGGAGCACAGCCAATAGGAACACTCTCTCAATGAAATGATTTTCTAAAGCCTGAAAACAGAGCCATGATGAGGTGCAGAAGTCTAGTTTTCTCTCAGAGCACTTGAATTACAATATGCTGAAAGGTTATTATGGAATTTTTACCCAATGATGCCAAAAATATACTGCCTACTGAAGCTTTAACACCTTATTTTGAAAAAACACGTGTATACTTCCTCTAACTTCGCCAAGTCCGTCGCTAGCTCTCCCGTCAGCTTTATACATCAATGGTCAGCTCCATCCGGGTCGTTTGAATGCATTTAACATAAATGTCAGTATATGGGTGCTCTACAGTTGTGGCGTCGGCCGATTTGACCGCGGAGATGAGAGTGACGGCTGACTTGACCGCACGTTACTGCAATACGATAACATAATTAACAACAGAGTGATGTGTGAAACCCAAAGTGTTTCCATACTTGTAGTGTTACTTGTGTTACATACTTTGGATTTAAAATATGAGCCTCGTCTCTGCAGTATTAGTAGGCTTTTTTTTTAACAAAGCACCACTAATATGGAGATAAACATTTAATTTCCCATAAATTCTTCACAATAAAAGTCCCCCTGTTACTTAAATGTTTATATTGGGAAGCAGCAAAATCAGGAAATGTTAGGTTTTCATCGGCAGCAACTTAACACGACTCCTGTACAAATCAACGCGGCATGGTTTGACTTGGCGTGGCCAAAAGTGCCAATGGAAAAGCCCTATCAGTGACATCGCTAACTTGCTGTACTTTTGTTGTGTCAAAAGGCAAAGAAATCAAATAATGAAAGGTCTTTTAACGTCCGCTAACATCAGTAAAATGTGAATATGTGCAGCCGCATCTGCATCATTTATGAGCCAATTAATGTCTGAAGTAATGAAGAGCTCAAAGGCACCTCAGCAGTAGTTTTAATAGATGGAGGAGAGAAAGTTGCTCATTCTCTTCCCACCTTTTCCAGACCAATATCTCACCTACTCCTCTACTTCCTCCTCCTCCTCGTCTTCCTCCTCTTCCTTCCTGCCCCCCAGCAAACCCCCTCCTCCCTCCTCCTCCTCCTCCTCCTCTCCCCCATCCCATTCTTTGTCATCTCTCTGGGTGAATTCCCAGCTGACTCTGTTTGTCATGGCAACCAACCAGTCGTGGTGACTGGGCCTGCAGCTCACACTTCCTGTGTGTGTGGTTGTAAGTGTGTATGTGTGTGAGGAGACGCATGCGCAGTGTGTGTGTGCGTGTGTGTGTGTGTGTGTGTGTGTGTGTGTGTGTGTAGACAGCAACTGGCTGCATGAGCCTGTCAGCCTGGATTTGAGTCAAACACACTGCAGCGATTCCTGTTTTCTTTCTTTTCTTTTTTCATTTGTCTCTCTTTCTTTCTGCTGCCTTCGTTGCTTTCTCTGCAGCACCAATAATGACACCATCAGATAGTTTGATTAGATGCAGAGATCTGTAAAATATGTACAGGAATATGTACAGTATGTTGTAGGGAACGTGGCTCTCTTTCTCTCTTATGTCTCTCGCCGCCACCCTGCCCCACCCGCTCACTAATACCCCATTCAGACCGACACGGTGATGCAGGTCTTGGGTTGATCTGTATGGGTCAACTACAATCAGCTGACCCTCCCTCACGATCCTCTTCCTGTCCTGGGTTGGACGCGGGTCGGACGCTGGCGTTGATTGCATGAATGGAAATTAATTCAATGATACAGATGTTTAAATGTAATTTAACAAACGCTCCGACAAAAGAGAGAGAGATAAATAGAAACCGTGTGTGATTAAGAGAGATGGAAACGCAACTTTTATCTGGTAAATTACTGGATATAATTCAGTGTTTTATCAGTGAAGTGTTGCGCTGTAGACTGGAGTCTCTGCCAACAGCGGGAAGCAGCTGTCTCGTGTGAAACGGTCCAACGCGGGTCGAACACGCGTGCTGTCTGAATGTGGTTTAAGTAACTCAATGTGCTATTCTGATATGGCAGGAGGAGGGAGGGAGGTAGGGAGGGAAGGAGGGAGGGAGTTGGAGGGGGGGTTGGGCTTAAAATCTGGCCTATGATCCTGTGGTACAGCAGGGAACGCTGCTATTACATAACTAGTATGTGTGTGCTGGGCTACAGCGTGCAGCGGTGAGGCTCCCTCTGCAGCTGCTCTTGGTTTCAATGTATGTTTTTTTTTTTTTTAAATCCCCTGTTGCAGTAAGCTTGTTGCGTTTAAGCAGCTTTTTGAATCACCACGGTTAAGCTGCTGGGTTTCAGTCGGTAAACTTCACTGGAGAATATATCAGTGTTTCAGTTAGGTGAGATGTGTGATAATCTAATGATGAGATCTAGTAGTGCTGTTGGATTTGAATCAACATACAAAAAACAAATGGTCTAGAGATGCACAATTAATTGAATGTTAATCGCGATCACAATTTTGGCCTCCTACAATTAATTGAACACGATCACCTGCAATTAAAATGCTCCGCTCATAGAAAACACATCAATGCATCACAAATCAAGCACTCCCTAAACTAACAGCCAGCCACCAGCTGCACCAAATTTCAAGACTTTTGACCAATCAGAACAAATGTTGTTTCCTTGTCATACTAAATATAAACCCCCAGATGAGATGCTTGTTATGTTACTGACTTCTAAGTTGAGCGACAAATAACCTCCTCTCCCCTGTCTCTCTGGTTTTCCAGATATATGTTCGGTAAAGGTGCGAAGCGGAAGCTGGACGAGGATGAAGAGGGGCTGGAAGGCAAAACGCTGGAGGCGCCGGTGGCGGGAGGGGGACTAGGCCTCTGTCCAGAGGGCCTGTCCAAGGTGTCGTACAACCTGCAGCGGCAGACCATCTTCAACATCTCCCTGATGAAGCTGTACAGCCCGCGGCCGATGGGCGAGCCCAGCCTGGAGCGTCGCGTCCTCATCAACAACATGCTGCGACGCATCCAGGACGAACTCAAGCAAGAAGGTTCCCTGCGGCCGCTGCTCCTGCCGCCCTCGCCGCCGCCCGACGACCCCATGGATGAGGGTTTCCGTGAGGCGCCGCCCTCCTTTGGTGTTTTGTCAGCGGCGGCACAGGTGTCCCAGCCGTCTGCGCTGTTGATGCCGGCGATCGTCCCGCCGCCTTCGCCCCACCCAATGGTGCCTCCCAACTGCCAGGCATCCCAGGCGTGCCCCACCCGCGTGGACATCTGCCCCGCCCCTCTGGACGCCTGCCTCACTCCCGCCTCTTTACTGGAGGACGACAGTGGAGATTCAGCCTTTTGTACTCCATCCCCGCCCACTCCTCCTCTGTCGCCTCCCCCGGCGCCGCCTCCTCCGCTCCCTTCGGCGCTTCTGAGCCAGGCGCCCCCCAGGGTCCCTGTGCCGGCCTCGTCCAACGACGGTTTCCCCTCCGCTCTGAGTGACATGGAGTTGGGTCCTCCCACAGCCATAACAAGGACAGCAGCAGCTAATACTACGACCGTGACTACCTCCCCAGCTCCCACGCCACTCGCCCAGCCCTCCCACTTAGCACCCCTCTCCCCAGCACCCACGGGTCCACTCAGAGACAGCAGGACCATGGGTGCTAAACCAGAGGCAGCTGGCGTCTTGCTAGCGGACGCCCGCTGTGGCGAGCTCCGGCCAATGGACACTTTGCCCCCTGTTGGCCTAGTAGACATTTCCTCCTCTTCTTCCTCTTCCTCGCCCTCGGGGTTTCTCTCAGACTTGGCGCTGGACGACGTCCTGTTCGCCGACATCGACACGTCCATGTATGACTTTGACCCCTGTACGACAGCGGGGGCGGTGGGCGTGACGGCAGGCGGTGGCCTCAACAAACTGTCGCCGGTGGTGACGGCGGACGACCTCCTCAAATCGCTGGCGTCGCCGTACAGCGGCCCCGCCCCCCAGGTTTCAGCCAATCAGCCTTTCAAAATTGATCTGACAGAACTGGACCACATCATGGAGGTGTTGGTGGGCTCGTGACTCACGGACGCCAGAAACAGACATTTTAATAACAGACTGGAATGAACATTTGGGTTTTTTTTTTCCTGTTTTTTAAGTTTTTTTTAAAAAAAACTCTTCAAAAGTCGGTAATTGTAAACATCGATAGTGATGTCAGTTAGTACTACTATGACAACTACTACTACACAACACTGTGCATGCACTGTGCTCGCCTTTCCAAATATGGAAATGAAGTAACCGGGAAACAAAGACACACATTTTGTAGTTTGTATTTCTATACTTGTGAGGACCTCCATCGACTCCATTCATTCCCTAATAATCCTAATTTAATCCTAGTTTTAATCTTTAACCTGAACCTAAGCCTTAACCCTAAAACTGTAAATAGAAAAACAAATGAGGACCGGCAAATTGTCCTCATTCTGGAGGATTTGTGCAATCATTCTATCCTTGTGAGGACATTACAGGTATAGTAATACAAGCCAACACACACACACACACACACACACTGAATTCATGGCTTTTAGCAGACGAGTGCCTTTCAAAATGACCACTTCTTCAATTCCTGTTTTTACAGTATTTTTTCTAGTTCTTTTCACTTTAACAGCCTAGCGAGGTCACCCCTCAATGTTGTTGTTTTTTTAATTTATTGTATTGTGTTATAAAACTATTATTAAGTAAGGTAATATCTCATGATCAAATAATAATTATTTAATCTTATTACAGATGTTTTATTTGTAAAGCGAGCATAAAAAGGTTTTTACGAGGAATACGTTTTACCGGTGTGCTACATTAGCTTGGCTTTATAATCACGCGTTTGGGAATCGCTCTAAAACACATCGCCTGGTTGTTTGTTGGTAGAAGGAAATGTCTGTTCTTGTGCACATCATGTCTATGAATTCAGTTCAGGACTTATTTTATTTCCCCTTCCTTACTGGCCGGCACATATAACTGTGCTGGATGCTACTTTGCATGAGCTCAAACTATCATGTTTCAGTTACAGCAGCATTCAAATGAGCTACACCGACTGGAAAGCATGATATGTTTACATTGGAAGCTGCGCCACCACCAACTCTTGCCTCCCTGTTGGATGTAGATGTTGTGAAAAGTCCAACCGCAGCAGAGACACATTTAAATTTGGCTTTAAAAGGCCTCAAAACAAACAAACTATCACAGATTGCAAAATATCAAACAAAGAAAATTTTTATATTTTAGTAGAAATGCCTTATTTTTGGTTTGGCTCTTACAGAAATAGCAACATGAGTGACAGAGAAATTACAGCACAGCGTACAGTATTAACTTGTGTTTAGGAACCCTATACGCCAAATCTCAGGGTTCGTCTCACTTCTGTGCATTGCGCAACACATACGATAGCATCGGGGCTAAATCTGGCTCGTGGGTTATTTGAATGTTGATTTCCACTGAAGTAGGAAACCCAAAACCACAATGTTAAGCTGAAGCTGCAATGATGCAAATGACTGTTGTTTCAAAACACTACCCCCTCCTGCTCAGGCCTCTATGCATGACAAAAAGGCAAAATTTGATGGCTAAGTGAAGCATCTAAGATGAGGGTCACATGAGGATTTCTAAGGTTTTTTTTCCCAGCAGACCACACACACAGTTTTTAAAAGTTGCTAACTATTCAATTTATCAGTCAAATGTTGAGCCTTTTATATGCTATCTGATGAAGTTAGAAATAGTCCTGTTTACACAAATGCCCCATTACATTTTTAACATAATTAACTTGATGTTATGTTTGTTTATAACTGTCCCCAATTCACAGATTTGGCTTTTAACTGTGGTGTTCAACGTTAAGAAGGGATAAAAAACCATAAAGTGCTGCAGGGATGATGTATTTCTGTTGGCCAATCAGGAAGTTAGCATCGCCCTGGTTCCCTCCATAAAAAGCCAACGAGATTTTTTCTTTGGATTTTATATTATAGCAGAAAATAAGCTCTGTGGCAAACAAACGTTAATGATAATTACACGTTTTATTCAGCAAGGTAATCTTCACAAATGAAGACCACTTTTATGATTTTTGAAGCGTGAATGCAATCGCCGGAAGTAAAATGCTAACGTTCGGCTATAAATGAACTACACCGCGGTCGCATGACTTTAACGTCGCCACCACTAAGCTAAAGGCGGACTAGTGTTTAGCGTGATGATATTTAGTAGTCTCATTGAGCCACTTGTTAGCAACCGCCTTTTTAAAGACACGTAAAAGCTTCAAAATTCACGAGAGGGATATTTACTGACGTATTTTACATCGTAAAACAAAACGTTAAAATCTCTTGAGCTTGTGTTAACCACAGACCTTATTTCGGGCATCTAACTAAAAACTCATTAAAAAAACCCACTGACTTCCAGACGAGGGAACCGGAAGTGCTAAAATGCGAACTCATTTCCGGGTTTTAGTTTTAGGGATTAGTTGTTTGGTCTATAAAATATCAGAAAAAGGTGAAAAAGTATTTCCCAAAGCCCAAGATGACGTCCTCAAATGTCTTGTTTTGTCCACAACTCAAAGATATTCAGTTTACTGTCATAGAGGAGTAAAGAAACCAGGAAATATTCACATTTAAGAGGCTGGAATCAGAGAACTATTTTCTTAAAAAAATACTCAAACTGATTAATCGATTATCTAAATATTTGGCAATTAATTTAATATTTGACAACAAATCGATTAATTGTTGCAGCTCTAAAAAGAAGAAAACACTTCATTGAACTAAGGGGAACTGCAGAGTTTGGTGCTAATTATCTGCAAGTTTATCACTACAAACGACACCTTACACATTATACATAATCATTTGATCGTAATAATATAAAAGATGTTGATGAGTGCAGCTTTAATGTTGACACCAAACACTGATTTAACTGCTGTGCACTGTATCCTATAAAAAACACATCATCTTTCGTGTAGCTATTCACAGCAATATATAAGAAAAGTACACCACAGAGAGACACTTCAGTGGCCCAGAATGCAACAGGGTGGATTTTTCCTTCAACTAACAAATAACACAAGAACCCCTAAACCCGTGTGCGTCTGCCTACGCGGCCGTGCTCTGGTGTAAAATGGTATGTTAATGGTATTTCTAGCGGCGGTCCCGGCTGGTGGGACGCAGTAGTTGTTAAAGTGTTATCTGGTATCCAGTCTGACTCATCTTACCGTGTCAGCCAACAGCAGCGAGGTCGGGTTGGTGTTAAAACTTGTTCCAATGGAAGATCATTAGTTTCCCAGCATGCATTTTGACCTCAGCTAGTATGAAAATGAACTGAATTCACAGCCGAGCGTGAGCCGAGCAGACGGCAGCACCAACTAATACTGTTTGTAGACGACTGTGTCTTGTTTCTTTCACTATGTTTGGATTTTGGAGTGCTTGTTTTTTTTTTTTTTTGTCAATGAAGTTATTTATTCATATTGTTTTTCTTTTTCTGTGTAAATATATTTATTTTTGATGTGAAGTGAACATTTGGATTGTAAATGTGTGTACAGAATGTGTGGTAGGAATGTATTTCAGATAGGAATGTATCTGAGTGAGGAAATATGGGTGGAAGCCATTTTTTTATATACATAGGTAGTTTATATTATCTTGTTTATGTTTGTTGCTTTGTTATTTTTGTGGGGTGGCGGCCACAACTTTTTACATCTTTTGTACTTTTTTTTTTTGTTTATCATTTTTTCCAGTTGAAGGCGAACAGTTCATGCAGCAATACTCAAAAAAGCCGTCTCCAACCTTCAGATGTCAAGACTCCAAAGCCTGTCATAGACGCTTCAATGCCAAAAGTAATGTACATAGTATGAACAACATTCGAGCTCCTGAGACTTTTTTCGATCAGTGTTTGTTACCGAATCTGTTTTAGCGCTGTTCGAGCATGCGGCGGTTTCAAAATCGCCGGGAAAGACTGACCGCAGTCGAGGCTGATTTCCTCTACGAAGGCTGTATTTTACACAGACCTCAGAGCTGTGCCTTTTTCTATGCAATACAACACAAACACACAGAGAAACTATCAGCTGAGATCACTCTATTGGGATCCAAATGTGGACTGTAGATTATATATATATGTATATATATATACATATATATATAAATAATGAGATAAATGACAGACTGCTGTCTATGAATTTGAAACAGTCTTACTTTTGTAGTTTTATATATATATATAAATATATATATATAAATACACAATAAACTGTAAAAAGAGCAGATGCCTGTTTTGTCTTTCCTTACTCTCTGATATTGTGCACAATCTTGTTTTTTCATATACATGCACATGAACACATTGGCTTTCTGGCGGTTTACATCACTGGTTTCCAACAGGGGGGTCCCGACCCCCAGTAGGGGTCGCCAAAGCTCCACGGGGGGTCGCGAGGCCTTCTTGATTTTAGGGGGTGTTTTTTACTTTTTTAACGTTTTTCTTACCTTCACTTCCTGTTTGTTATGGTGTCATGTGACTTGTTGCAACGGTGGAAACGTGAATGAGAGTTGGAGAGAGGAGTGCAACTGTACACCGGTGTTGTGAGAGTTTGTTGTGTTAGAGTACAGAAAGCGTAGATGACTTCGACAATGTGGTTGTGACGCAACATTTCACAACGAGACTTCTCAGAGCGACACACACACACAATAACAAACAGACCAGATCAAGCGAAAGGTAAAGAAAAATGTTTAATTTCTCTGTATGGGTTCTTTGCATAATGCTGTCAGACACTTCTAATAACAATCTGAGCCGGTCAGTGGCAAAAACAAGAAGTGGACGTAAACTGACGGTACCAGGTTGCCCCAAATGTTTACATTACAGCCTGTTTAGTGGCTGCTGTTTATAATGTAATCCCTCAATATTGGACCAATTTCAAAAAGTGTTGTCCCCATTAGTCACTTAGACACAAAAACATGGGAAAATAGGGTCCAGGTTGACTGATAACAAGAAGAGGGAGAATACAACTACTGACTTAGTACTATGTCACAGTACATGTGTGGGAAAATGGTGGATAATGAAGTGGAAACAGCAGTTTGGTATAAACTTGCGTATGGAATTTTGTTCACATGATAACGGATGGTCAGGAAGGCCATCAAGCAAGTGAACCGTGTTGAGAATTTTATCACAATGATATCAAAATATGAATTTTTATTATATGATGCAACCCGATCAATAGGTACAATTAACAATAGTGTTGTTTTTTTGTTGTTGTTGTTTTTTTAAAGGGTTATAATCTATTTATTCATTCAGACCCGGGTAGACTATAAGGCATCAATTTTTTCAGTTTTTTTTATTATTTCTATTCCTGATGAGGATTTTATAAATCATGTTCAGCAAGGTGTTGTGTCGTAGGATAATCTCGACTTTCACTAACTTTGTTCTTCAGATGTTTTTTTAGTACTAAGTGCTCACATATTGTCTTACCTAGGCAACAGAAAACTTTTTCATCTTCAAGTTTCCCTGGACTTACTGAATGTACTTTCTTATTGTTATATTGTCTAATCAGCCAGGAGGTTGCCATGGCTCAGTGATGACTTTCTCAACTCACATCTCAACCAACTCTACCTCTGAAAATAAATCCAACCGAAGCCCTGCAGTACTCAACACATGTATACCTAAACAGATAAAGCAAAGAGTGGCCAACTTGCTGCACATGTTCAGCTAATAACAAAACCAAGACTTGCAGCTGTCGGAGTACAGACAACCTGTAGATGACGTACTGGACTGGGACCAGCATTTTATTTTTATGTTTTATTACATAAAGTGTATGAAACCATGACCAAAATAGTCAAACATTCTGTCATTGTGTTACTTATGGATGGAATTATACTGAAAATAACTTATTCCCCTTTTTGCTGGGGACCCCCTGGAACCCCCTCAAGGACCCCTGGGGGTCCCAGGACCCCACTTTGAGAGCCACAGCTTTAGCCCACGCAGGTTCTGTAGTCTGGATTTTACTGAGGTCATGATCCCAAGTCGTCCAATTCACCCCAAACCCCCTTAGAAAGTTGAACTGGAGAGCAAAAGGAAATACATTTTATAGTTATTTGAGTTTTTAAATTGTATTTATCCAGTCAACTGTTAAATTATACTTTCTGTGAATGTATTTCCCTACACGAAGGTCTCAAAAACAGGCTGCACTCATGTCACCACCAAACATACATACATAAGATGTCTGGCCTTAATTTGCTGTTTGATTCCCCTGCAGCTAAAAAATGACACAATTAAGAGAAAATTCTCATAATAAACTGATTGTTTGCATGTGAATCACATTAAATCTGATTCAATTGTTGTTGATTGTTTTAAGAAAGATAAGTGACTCCTTCGAAAGGGCATTTTTGCAGTATATTAGATTGTTTTGCGATCTAACAGTCAGTAGAAGACCAGTATTTTGCACTCATAACAGCCGTGGACCACAATGATTGGATCACATTTGTTTTTTAATGAAGTGTTGTTACCAGCTTGATGCACACTGACTGTTTCTTCTTTTCTTCTGGATACTGTGCGTCTAACAGCTCCATTATAAAGCTCCGCCTGTGTCTTTCTCTGTTTGTGTCTTTTCTCTGTTTTTATAGTTTACAGCGGCGCGGCGCCAACATTGGCCACTGTTAAACAGCCATGACTCCTGATCCGCAGGCCGGTGGTTATTTCCAGCATTCAGGCCACACAGCTGTGAGGGGAAGGGGACAATCTGTCTCTATTGGTGGAGGGAGGGAAAGTTTAGCTCAACTTAGCAACAGCAGAGAGCGGAGGTCACTGAGGACAACGCAGACGACAGTCAGCCACAGAAGACTGCTTCTCTCTCTGTCTGTCGTCTACATACTGCTTCTCATTTTTTTGTATTAAAGGAACTGTGTGTAGCATTTAGGGGGATCTATTGGCAGAAATGGAATATAATATTAATGATAATATGTTTTCTTTAGTGTTTTATCACCTTAATATAAGAGTTGTTGTGTTTTCGTTACCTTAGAATGAGGGTCCTCTTCACGGAGTCCGCCGTGTTTCACCCCCATGTTTCTACAGTAGCCCAGAACGGACAAACCAAACACTGGCTCTAGATAGGACCATTCATGTTTTTGCATCGACCACCGTAGTTCTCCTACACGTTTGGCACATGGGAGAAGTTTCAGTTGGTTGCAATCTGCAACCTCACCGCTAGATGCCGCCAAATCCTGCACACGGCACCTTTAACATGGCTTTTTATAGCAGGTGGATACTTAAAACACGGTGCAAAAGAAACGAAACTCTGGTGTTTTTTTGACAACAGCTGCTGCCGCCATTTTGGACTGAAAACACTTATCCTACATTACCCACAATGCAACCTGAACACGGGCCATTTTGGTAGAATATGACAATTGAGGACAAATCATTTTGCTTCACTTTTGTGCGTCACTTTTTAGGCCTTTGAATTTTTTATACAATGGTTTCATATATTATGCAGGTGCACTCCCCAACACCTGTAAACAGACTTTGTGGGACGGCTGTAGCTCAGATGGGTCGTCCTTTATC
>CAKALU010068564.1:125376-153944 GCA_916700995.1 Hozukius guyotensis
GTATATATATATATATATATATATATATATATAATTTCCCCTTAGAAGGGTACTCCACTGAACAGTTAAAAAAAGGATTAAAATCATCAAAACCTGAGCCTACATTACCCACAATGCAACCTGACCACTGACAGTTTGGTTGGCTTGGTCACTTGAGGACATTTACCAGACTTCACTTCACGCAGCTCCCTCTGGAGACACTAAAGGTTTTATACAACTGGTTTCATATATTATGCAGGTGCACTCCCCAACACCTGTAAACAGACTTTGTGGGACGGCTGTAGCTCAGATGGGTCGTCCTTTATCCGCAAGGTTGGCGGTTTGATCCCCGGCTCCTATACTGTCTGCATGTCAAAGTGTCCTTGAGCAAGTTGCTCCCCGGGCACCCGGTCAAATTTCATGTATATATGAATATGATGAATGTTATAAAGTTAAAGTTGTTGATGTGTAGAATCAGTGGAGTTACCCTTTAACGTCCAGACTCATCTGTTAATCTGTTACTGCCTTTTATGACTATTGGGACTCCGTACAAAGGCACTGGTGTTTTTATTTTATTTTATTTTATTTTATTTTATTTTATTATAATAATAATAATAATAATAATAATAATACATTTCTATGTATTTAGTGTATTATACATTCTTAGAAATCAGTTCATGCATGGGACAAAACAGTTTTATAGTTTCATATTTTATAGTAAAAACAAAAAACACACTCAATACACATGATTCACATTTGAGATCATTTTCTAAATGAATGAGTTTCTAAATTCATGTGTGAATAATAATAATAATAATAATAATAATAATAATGGTAGCCTAATAAAATAATAATGACAATAATAATAATAATTAATAATGATGATGATAATAATAATAATAATAATAATAATAATAATAATAATGGTAGCCTAATAAAATAATAATGATAGTATTAAAAATGATACACCTTTATTTATACAGCACATTTCATACAAAAAGAGGCAATACATTGCGCTTCACAAAATGATTAAATCACAAATAAAAAGAAAGATGCAAGAAATAGGAACATTAAGAACATTAAAAACCTTTCCAGCAGAGTCACAAGCTTATGTATTGTTACCTATATTTCTACAGTTAACCTCTGTCTGCTGTGTGTAAATACACCAGCTGTATTATACCACCATCTCGTGGTTAAACGGTTGAGGTGCAATGAGGATTCACATGAGTAAATGTGGACAAACCTAAACTCCATCATATGCAACATGTCAGTCCTGAGAAAAAGAAGATTTTCTTTTTGAGCTTTCTGATTTTTAAAATAACCATTATTTCATTAAATGATCTTTTCAGTGCTGCTTCCTTTACATGAAGAAAGAAAAGGTGAAAGTAGTGATCGACAGCGTCCTCTAGGAGGCCCAGAGCGCTGGCCATGGTGCTGACAGCCCTTTGCTCTCCATCCATCACTCACTATGTACACCTGATAGGATCACACCTCATCTCACACTGATTGTTGTTAAATACAAAACACTCTATGGTATAAACTAGATAAATAAGATGTTTAATTGACCCACAATATGTTCTGTGTGCACATCATTTTTGCAGACAAATCATAATAGTTTTCTGATTTCAGTATCAGCTCTGGCTGCTATAAAGACCAAATACTGAAATCACTGCAGCTGCATAACTAAGTCTGATTTCTGGTTTGTGAATGTTTTAACCAAATGATGAATGTTTTAGTTGTTTCAGAGGAAAACCTTGGTGCACTTATGAACAAATAAAAGCAAAATCTTTCACTAAAAAATAATGTGTCTTTTATGTTGAAGATATAGCTGCAAAGATACGTCTGTTTATTATGTATACATTTTATCCAATATGTATTATTTCTTTTACGTGTTTTTATGTTTTTTTATTTTCTATTATTTTTTCATTATTATTTCAATCATTACTTTGAATGTATCTTATATTTTTTATACTTTAATTTACTCATTGTTATTATTATTATTATTATCATTATTATTATTATTATTATAATTATTATTATTATTATTATTATGTAGTTAAAGTATATTTGATACAAGGATAGGTTCATTATCAATAGTATATATAATTATTAATAATATATAAAAAATAATAATTATAATTATTCATTTCTTATGTTATCTTATTTTATTTTTCTGGTTTCAATATTTGTTTTAAAAACAAAAAAGAAATGTTGATACACGTTGGAATTGAATTGTAAAATAACCCTTTCACTACTAAAGAAAAATAAATCTTAAAAAATATATAAAAATATATTTTTTAAATATATATATATATATATATAATATATATATAATAATAATAATAATATAATATATAGCTGCAAGATATTCTAGGGATAAACAGGGACAAATCTTGTCACTCTTATGCAATTGGTAATTATTTTTTAATAATTTGTATATAAAGAAAGAGGCAGAAAAATGGAGAGAAATGCCAGGAAAAGAAACAGAAAAAGCACAAAATATTTGTGATTTCCTCTGCTGTTTAATCATCACATTTATCGAGTATAGAAAGTGTTGCTATATTGCCAGAGACCCTGGCAATCTCCCCTGCTCTTGCATCATTTGCTCGGTATAAAGCACCGGCCTTTATTAATTTCTTATGTTATTTTATTTTATTTTTCTGGTTTCAATATTTGTTTTAAAAATAAAAAATAAATGTTGATACACATTGGAATTGAATTGTAAAATAACCATTTCACTAATAAATAATAATTAAAAATAAATAAATAAATAAATAAATAAATAAAAAGACATCTTTAAAAAGAAATTGAAAAAATAAAATATGTTTATATATATATATATATATATATATAGCTGCAATATATTCTAGGGATAAACAGGGACACATCTTGTCACTCTTATGCAATTGGTAACTGAGATATTATAAAGATTTTTCATTTATTTAAAAAAAAGATTTAATAATCTGTATATAAAGAAAGAGGCAGAAAAATGGAGAGAAATCCCAGGAAAAGAAACAAAAAAAGCACAAAATGTTTGTGAATTCTTTTGCTGTTTAATCATCACATTTATCCAGTATGGAAAGTGTGCCATATTGCCAGAGACCCTGGCAATCTCCCCTGCTCTTGCATCATGTGCTCGGTATAAAGCACCAGCCTTTGTGCGCATGTTCCTCTGCCTCTCTGTGTCGTTGCTCCTCATCCATTGGCTCTCCCTCCACCATCCTCTCTCCACTTAGCCTTCAGCCTTCACACAACCACAGTGCTCCTAACTGTGAGTGTAGTGTGCATCCAACCCACGCTGCCTTGAACCAGACTTCCCACGCTGCTGCTGTCTTCTGTCTGCAGAAAGGAGAAGAAAAGAGATGGAGAAAAAGAGCGAGATCAACGGGCACGCCATGCCCAGCTCCGCGTCCACGGACCGCATCGTGGAGGAGAAGATGAAGAAGAAGAGGAGCTTCATTGAGAAGCTGCTGGAGTTCCTGAGGAAGAACCTGCTGGTGATCATGACTGTCTCCGGGGTGCTGGTGGGCGTCCTGCTCGGTATGATGGTCCGCAACATGAACCTGACCAGAGCTCAGATGACCTACTTCGCTTTCCCCGGAGAGATGCTCCTGAGGATGCTGAAGATGATCATCCTGCCTCTGGTGGTCTGCAGCCTCGTCTCTGGAGCAGCCAGCCTGGATACTCGCTCTCTGGGTAAACTGGGAGGCATCGCGGTGGGCTACTTCCTGGTGACCACGTTGATCGCCTCTGGGATCGGAGTGACTCTGGCTTTCATCATCAAACCAGGTGTGGGAGCAGGATCCCTGAGTCTGGGACTGGAGAGCGTCAGCAGCAACAAGGAGACTGCAGACTCCTTTCTGGATCTGGCCAGGTACTGTGACCACACACACACTGTAATTGTTATGCTCCTGTCATTCAACATCCAATCAATTTCAGCAAACATCCTGGTATGATTTAATGCAAAAAAGTGAAGGTATCAAAAACACATTACTACTTTGCAGTTAAATAATTAACTATTAAAATTATTTTATTCCAACAGGAAGAGTAAATAATGCTTTGAAAAACACAACAGTATAACATGTACTCAGTGGTGGAATATAACTAAGTACTTAAAAGGAACTGTTTGTAAGAATCAGAAATGCTTGTT
Source organism: Hozukius guyotensis (assembly GCA_916700995.1). Lineage (NCBI taxonomy): Eukaryota > Metazoa > Chordata > Actinopteri > Perciformes > Sebastidae > Hozukius > Hozukius guyotensis. The sequence goes on from CAKALU010068564.1 coordinate 129,506, forward strand.
AACAGCTACACCTGTGGCGTTAAGTCAACAAAAGTCAGCGTCGGGCTCGCGCTTGTGCTTGCTCTAAATAGACATGAACGAGCATCGCTCAACACAGTGAGGCGACACACGTCAGCTAAAACCACAATATCACTCTATATTTCACCTGCTTGGCAGTAATGTTAGCTGACCAGACGAAGGTCTCTCCATGAATCACTGCTGATACTAGTGTTGGCTTTTCCTGCTTCAGCCGAAGAGAAACGTTATCGTCTTCCGACTGCGCCCGCAGGGAGACACCGGCACCCGGTCGGAGACGATGACGTTTCTCGCTGCGGAGCCTCGTCACTTCACAAGTCACGGGAAACCTCTGTTGGTCTGGAGGAGCTGCAGCAGTTATTTCTGCACAAACGTCCACTGTACATTCACTAGATATTCTCAGAGCTACGAAGTCTTCTGCAGTGTGTAGTGTGCGCTCATGCGAGTAAGAGTAGATCGAAAGAGCGAGAACGAGCGTGGTGTGTTAGTGAAGGCAGGAAGGCAGGCAGAGGAGCAGAGGAGCAGAGACTCGGGCCCTGGAGACCAAAGCTACTGTCTCCCCTGTGTCTTCTGGCCGTGGTCGGGGGGCTGGAGCAGGAAGAGTTGACACTGTTTAACAGACGGGCTTCACTAGATATAACTTTACAGTTTTGGTGCTTCCGTGTAGTTTGTGTTGGAGTCTGAGTCTGAACAGCGTAGCCACACGCGAGCACGCATGGGACACCGACCCGGTAGATTTATACGTGTAAAAAGTTACAAACAGTCCCTTTAAACACCCCAATTTATTCTTTGTGACTTCCCCTGTATGACATATAAATGAATGACATCGCAGAGCAGGTCAGCATGGCCTGAAAACACCACTGATGGTGATGTTTGTTCAGTCATAAGAGGTCAGTTTCTCTGGATCTGGACCACTGACAGTAAAGCTGTAGTGCATTAGTGTTCCCCGCTTGACCTCACTGTATAAAATGACCTGTTATGACCTCTAGGATAATCACAGCCTAATGAAACTTTACAGCCACAAACTAGAGACCTAGAGCATTCAGAAGATGGATAGCTTTCCTAGGTACATTGACAATAAGGAGGTTTCTGAGAAGTTTCCAGAACAGAAGTGCTCGCCATCCAACTGCCGAAAAATGCAATTCTTGCAGAAACCTCCAAATGTCCAAAGTTTTTTATACCAAATAACAGCATGGCTTTTTCTATGGTGTTCCTCAAGGTCTTGGTGTCTTAATGTGGTATTTTGGAGGGATTATTGATCAGTTTTTATCAATTCTCGAGTGGTAAAAAAATTGTTTAATTTAGCACCAAATGTGTGTAACAAATGGTATCAACCCGAAAATTGCTGCAACAACTTATGAGACTTGTGTACTTATATCATAATGTTCTAAACCCTTATACACGTTTACAATTTATTTTAATTTATGACTAGAACACCTTGACACACAGTGCTGAGCTGCATCTCAAATTCATTTTCAGATTCCCAGCTTTCAGATGATATACACTATTTCTATGTGACATCTACTGTTGACCTGCTATCTCCCCCTAAAGACTCCCTGTACACCCCTAAAAAAGACAAAAAAACTTGTCTATCGTGGGTCTCAGAGGGTTAAAAAAGTTCACCATGAGTGTGCATGTGAGTCCTAAAACTGTCTTGATTTGCAATTCAGATTGAGAGTGGACAAAATGCACTGCACATTTTGTCGCATGAATGATCAGACCGCCATAACAGACTCCTTTCCAGCATTCATGACCCTCTGAATTCATTTTGCTTAAACTTTATAAGGAAAAAGCAAAGCTCAAATCTTCTCCTCAACATGCAGCTCAGTCAGCACTGGAAAGTATTTAAGTAACTTGAGATTTTGAGGTGTTGTGTTGCTGCTTTCTGAGTACTTCTCCCACCACTGAGTTCAGCATGCAGCTTAAAGCAATGCTTAAGTGCCTGTTAGTCGTGCTTTTCTTCTTGCTTTGTGTTTTGAGTGGTAAAGAGAAAGAGGCATTAGAGGACTTTTGCAGAGGCATGTCAAGACCTTGTAGACTGATTGAACCTAAGTTGATGGTTGCTGATTTATTACATTTTTTTCACACTTTCTTTATTAGATTTTCAAGAAACATAAAACGTAAATGATACAAAACTATATCAGTAAACGAACATACACAAGACAATGAGAAAAAAATGCATTAAAAATTATAAAACAAGATATACTAATAAATAAAATTAGGATAAAAAAAAAATTAGAGCTGTGAAAGTTAACGCAATAATAACGCGTTGACGCAAATTTGTTTTAAGGCCACTAATTCTTTAATGCAACTTGTGATTTTTAGTGGGCTCTGTTTTAAAGCTAGAGTGAAGATACTGGTATCACATGAAACTAGAAAACCTAAGGAATCCATTGATCCATCGGTACCAATCATGTCATACTAGCTTGTTAGGAAGAAGGCTAAATAACACTCCAAAGTTACGCTAAATGTTGGCGAGGAAAAATTGACATGGCCATTTTCAAAGGGGTCCCTTGACCTCTGACCTCCAGATATGTGAATGAAAATGGGTTCTATGGGTACCCACGAGTCTCCCCTTTACAGACATGCACACTTTATGATAATCACATGCAGTTTGGGGCAAGTCATAGTCAAATCAGCACACTGATACACTGACAGCTGTTGTTGCCTGTTGGGCTGCAGTTTGCCATGTTATAATTTGAGCATATTGTTTTATGCTAAATGCAGTACCTGTGAGAGTTTCTGGACAATATTTGTATATACATACATTTGCATAAAGCAACATATTTGCCCATTCCCATGTTGATAAGAGTATTAAATAGTATTGAAAAATTTGCGATTAATTTGCGATTAATCGCGATTAACTATTTGAATCGATTGACAGCCCTAATTAAGATAAAAAAATAAAATAAGAATATTTCTTCTACAGCTATTAATCACCAATGTCCAATTTCATCCCACCATACAGTCAGCATAAAGCAAAGTATGCAAGGCATCCATCCTGCTCCAGGTGCCAATTTTAAGAATTTCACCTGTGTGGCAGCGTTATACTTTTTAGCAGGGTATAAGTGGGGTTGCCAAACCTTATCAATGTCATCTTGTTTGATGCCATTATTACACACACAAGCAAGTTTTTATGTCCAGAAAATACCAGCTACTGGTAACAAGAGGCCCATCCAGGAGGAGTCCTAATAATAAGTTCCCACAGAGTGAGGGAAAGCCGACAGCTGTTGAAAGAGTGGAGAGTGTATTTTGAGGAAGGGAAAAGACAAACTGAACACGGTCCGCTGCTGTCAGCATTTCTCCCTTATCACAATAGCAGGTGGACGGGCTGTATTTATTTCTCAGTCTTTTACTTTTATGTTTGTACTGGCGAGCAAAACATTTCAGGAAGGATTAGACCAGTACAGGATTTAAAAGCCAATTCTGAACTTGTATTTTTTTGTATTTTATTTGGACTGAAACTGACAGTTTGGGGTCTTTAAATTGGATCATTTTCAATCCACAGAGGATCCATTTCCTCAGAGATTTATACCAGTCAGGGCATGAAAGTGTTAAACAACCTCGGCGGTGCCTTGGATTGTATCGCTTCCAGGACACGATGTTCAAGTCTAAATATTGTGTTAATCAGTTGCTCCTTTTCCCCTGTGAGGTTCGTCTGATTTCTCCGTCAACACACTCTCATTACATGGACATGGAATCCTTTCAATATCCAGTAGGGTCACTTTTTATGTTTTTACAGGATAAGTTTGTTTTTTTACAGGTTTTCTCCTTAAACATTATTCCAAGCTCAACTTTATTCTCTTAAAACTGTTCCTACAGCGATTTAATCTCTAATCTCTCATGATCTCACGGCACATAAATGCTCCAATAAAAGATCCACATTCCTGAATAAATTTAAACCAGACACAACCTCCCTGCCAGTAATGGAGAAAATCTTTTAGCAAACAGCGACTTGTTCTGATTTTAAATATGTTCTTATGAAACCAGGCTGTTCTCATCCACTGTCCGTACATATACTGTAATTCACTGTAATTCATATATAATCCATGTAATTGTGAGCCAGGACGTGCAGGGCTACCGCTAAGGAAGTCAGGTGACGTAGTATAAAGAGCGACAAAGTCTGCGTATAGGAGGTCGATGTGGATGGATCGGTCAAACAAACACGGGACTTTCTCCCATGATGGAGGCCGCTGTTCGGGTCCTGTGTGAAACGGTCCTGTCTAGAAGGTAACCCCTAAAGCTCTCTCTAAACTCGCTGCCCGGTGACCTGTGTCTAACCATAAACATCCGAGGTCAATGCCCTCGCGAGAGTTTTTCGCAACTTGGGTGGTACCTTCTAAACACCTCCGGGTCTGAAAAGTGAAGCCAACGCTGAAGTACCTTAAACTTACATTCTTTCTAATAGCCAGCAAGGGGCGACTCCTCTGGTTGCAAAAAGAAGTCTGACTGTATAGAAGTCTATGAGAAAATGAGCCTACTTCTCACTTGAGTTATTACCTCAGTAAACATTGTAAACATGAGTTTATGGTCTCAATCACTAGTTTCAAGTCTTCTTCAATACAGCATGATGTTCATTTAGTAAATTATGGTCCCATTTAGAGTCAAATAGACCATAAAGCAGGGGATGCTTTAGGACGTGGATACGTTGTGATTGACAGCTCGCTACCACGGTGTTGTTCGTGTTTTCGTCTTTGAACTTTAACCCTTTCACAGTGTGTTTTCAGTTCATGAAAATTAATTATAACCTTTTCTGTCGCCTAAAATGTCTTATTCAGTGTTCAGTTGTGCTTAGCTCCACCCTCTTGTGACACTTCTGGTTGCAAAAAACCAAGATGGCGACCGACAAAATTCAGAATGCAAGGCTTCAAAACGACAGTCCACAAACTAATGAGTGATGTCACGGTGACTACGACTACTTATTTTACCTTACTTTTGTTATGTATCTTAACTAATGCCAGTTACGTAAGTTACATAACAAACGTCTTTCTTTCTTTTTTTACCCAAACCACGATGTTTTGCTAAACCAAACCCAAGTAATTTGGTGGCCTAAACAGGTCCTGCATTTCAAGGACTTGCATAGGCACACTGATCACTCGTGTTGCTGGACATTCATAGGAGAACGCACGAAAAATTAGTAGTAGCATTTCGTAAGATATCATACGTGCCGTTGTCTGAGGATACGTTGAAGGGACGCGCAGTCACAGTCATGGTAGTGAAGGTAAAACTAACTATAAAGAAAAAACATTCCAACAACAAATGAAGGATACAATTCAATAAAATCGAGTTATGGGAAAAAAAACTTTCATATAGAGTATATTCTTACTTGTATTTCTGTGTGGAGAATTAATCTTAATTTGGAAATATGTCCAGACATTAGAGAAAACCCCCTAAACCAGAAAGTCGAATCACTCCTTGTGGGCCACATTAGCTGAATAACCAGCATCTGCAGCCTTGAATTAAAAGGATCATGAATGATGTTTGGCTTCACTTAATTAGGAAATCAAGTTGTTATGTAACAGCTTTGAAAATCAGTCCGCAGAGAGGAGCCAGTGGGGCTCCGGGGAGGCTCTGTAGGAAAAGCATGCCAGCTCCCAGCTCTGGTTTCCCAGGGTTAATCCAGATCCCCGCCTCGCTCATGTGACAGCAGGAAACCCGACCGCCTTCATGAATGGAAGAAGAGTGAAAGAATTGAACCAAATAATTACATTTCTTAGCAGCATCATGAAACAAAGCAATGACTAAGGGACGATATCGTGGCTACCTGCCAGTGTGGCCAGTGGAGCTGACATGTTTAACAGCTGAAGCTGCATTTGGCCCCGGACTGAAGGCAGAGTTGACGGGGGTCATCATTGGGTTACGGACTGAATTGCCTGGTCTGTGGTCTGGCCATGGGAATAGATGTGAGCAAAGTCTGTATTTTTTTGCACAATACAGTGTGGCCACAGAGGATAAAGTTACAACAAACACACTAATACATGGAAAAGGCCAGCAGGCTTCCAGTAATCCCTGTATGCTTATTTTACAGTAGTGAAAATAATCTCAGTTTGGTGCCTTTACAGAAAGACGGTCTAGGAAAAAGTTTACATAATGGATTTATAAACAATAAATGGTTAAAATATATATCCAGCAAGCTCTTCATGTATATGGGGTTCCGTTTGTGTCAAAAATGTGCAGATGTATTTTTTTTCAGGTTGTCGCTGTTTTTATATAAATGTATATATATAGTAGTTAATCACAATGAATCGCAAATCAATCGCACATTTTTTATCTGTTCAAAATTTACCATTAAGGGAGATTTGTCAAGTATTTAATACTCTTATCAACAAAGGAGTGGGCAAATATGCTCGCTTTATGCAAATATATGTATATATTTATTATTGGAAATCAATTAACAACACAAAAAAATAACAAATATCGTCCAGAAACCCTCACAGGTACTGCATTTAGCATAAAAAATATGCTCAAATCATAACATGGCAAACTCAAGCCCAACAGGCAACAAACAGCTGTCAGTGTGCTGACTTGACTATGACTTGCCCAAACTGCACATTAAAAACTGAGTCAAGTTCCAAGTCCTAAACTTTGAGTTTCGAGTCCTAAACAAGTTGTAATGCGCTCTTCACCAAACGTAATGCCATTTTAACAACAGAGTAACTGGCGCTAGCGTTAGTTCTTCGTGGTTTTCTCCTGCAACTTGATTGGATGCTGTCAGATTGGTTCAAACAAAGTGGATCTGGGGAGTTAAGTGTAAGATAATCAAATGCAAGTCCAGATAATATTCGCCAAAAATAAAGAGTCCAGAGTTCACCAAAAAAAAAAAAAAACTCCACTTTTTGGGGATTAAGCAAAGTTCAGTTCAGTTCAGCAAGTAAACCCTCTTCCCAAACAAATCAATAAAGGATGTCTCATAAAGTAAATAAGCAGTCGGAGTTCCAGTACCGGGCAGCAGGGAAGGTAACTTTAGCCTATCAAGTATTTTCAAGTCAAAAGGCTCAGGTCCAAGTGAAGTCATGAGTCATTGGTGTTAAAGTCCAAGTCGAGTTGCAAGTCTTTTTTTATTTTGTCGAGTCGAAAGTCATCAAATTTGTGACGCCAGTCCACACCTCTGCTAACTGTGCTAACGTTGCAAAGAATGGCAACGGGCCTGGCTATGTCAACAAAGCACGGAGAAACTCTGATTACAACACACACAGAGGGAGAGTGACTTCATTCTCTGCTCGGGTAGACATTACTCCTCTATATCTTTACACAAAGAACCTTTTATACCCACTAAATATCAGCATGTTGGCATTGTCATTGTGAGCATGTTGGCATTGGCATTGTGAGCATGTTAGCATTTAGCTTAAGATGCTGCTGTGCCTAAGTACAGCCTCATAGAGCTGCTAGCATGGCTGCAGACTTTTGCGTACTCTCTCACTACTGGCTGCCTAAATTCATCTCCTGAGGTAAAATACCCACATTTATTTATGTTATTTATTGATTCTTTTATTACATTTTATGTGGAATAATGTTAAAGCATTGAGTTATAGGGGCTACCACCACCAGCAGCAGCAGCAGCAACTCATGCAATTCAAATGAGGTAAACCAGTTGACTGGATGCGTTCCAGTTCAAATGCTGCAAACTGGCCTGATTGGAAGGATTTCAGTCATTCTTTAGTGAGGGGAGCGGGTTCATTTGTGAAGCCTTTACTGCTCTAACCAGGAGCGAATTTTGAAAATCCAAGTTTATTTAATGGCTTTTTAATAGTTTATTTAATTAACAGGCTTTTATTTGTATATACACAGAATCTGAACTTCATATAATATAGTCCATTTGGTGCTCAATCCACAGCCTCTGCAGATCTGGAGTGCTCACTGCCACGTGCCCATGAATAGGATAAAATCAAATGTTGTGTACATCATATGCATGCAAGCAGGCAGGCACATAATACCCCAGCTATTACTCGACCCCTAACCCTATAGATCTGTGTGAGGTAAAATGCCTTTGGCTGTTGTGTTAAAATGTCAAATTATTAAGTGAGAATGCACATGAGAGTTTATAATCTAATGCTCAGTAATGCATGGTTGGTTGTGTGGTGTCAGCAAACAACAGAATACAGTATGATCCAGATTAATTTTTCACCCATGTAACTTTGTTAATCTTGACCTTTGGTTAACCCTGATCTTTGGTACAAGTGCTTCACGCCCTATCAACACTGTTTTCATGTCTTGACAATAGTCAATAACATGATCTGTCATTCATTATAGAGCAGTGATCGTCAACTGGCGGCCTGCGGCCCACATATAGCCCGCCAAAGCTTCCCATCCGGCCCTCAGACTATTAATGAATTCAGAAAATGTGAGGGAAGAAAAAAATGGGTTTTGTTTTTTAGGATATCTAGCATTTTTCTTCTTCTTTTATTGAAGCAACCAATAACAAACTGGGATGGAAATAATTTATTAGGAATGATTTACCAGCCCCAAATAGTACGTTCTATCCACGGGTACTAAAGACGTTATAAATCAATCTGTCAGCTTATTATTAGCGAGTAGTTTACACAAAGTAATGCAGGAGTCAGGCCTACTCAGGGGGCCAGAGTCTGACCGACTACAGGAAAAACACAAGACTAAACTTTTTTTTTTCTATGAATGTCTCTTGATAAAGAAATATACAATTCAATAAATCTTTATTGTCCACCAGGGTGGAAATTTGTCTTTGGCTAACCAAACACAGGAAACAACAGCATAAAAAGCAGACAAGCAAATACAGTAAAAACAAATACATATACAGGTCATATTACACATTAAAACAGTTCACGCCACTTTGTTGGGTTAAGAATATTGATGTCACTTGGGATGAAAGACTTCTTATCTTATCTCAGTTTGACTATCAGATAAAGGAAAACTGAAAAGTAAATGAACCTCCAGGAATATGTAATCCTTGGTGATTTGTTTTGCTGCAAGATGAACCAGACAGTAGATCAGTGCCAGAACAACTGCTCTGTCAGGGAATTTAGAGAACAGTGGACTTAATGGACGATCCTGGGAGAAGAGCCAAAGTGTGTGATGATAAACCAATCCTGTGAACAATTTATTGTTCAGATGGGTCAACCACACGGTTATGAAAGACTTTATGAGGCTATAGTGTTCAGGCCACAGGCTTAAATATTACCAGAGTTTTTTGGTCAATTCCAAACATCAAATAGGAAAAACAACATTTTCTGTGGATCTAACTTGTTTTTCTCTTTCTCCCGCAGGAATTTATTCCCGTCGAACTTGGTGGCTGCTGCTTTCCGTTCTGTGAGTGCCAGCACCTCACCACATTGTCCTCACTTTCTTCCACCATTTCCCCTTTTTGATCACCACGTTCAGCCCGTTTCTCCTCGCCACCTGTGTCTTGTGTGGATTGTTCATCAGAATTTATTTCCACCGACCACGCGGATGCCACTCCACGTTCATTCACAGCGGCGGTAAATCCCGCCCGTAGCGCTGGAGAGCATCATAATGCCTCTTAATGAGGAGGCGCTCAGAATAGAGGCCGCTGCTCTCCCCTGCTCGCCAAAACGCTTCTTTTCCTTGTCCCTTACCAGCCGTTACCATGGCGAAACCATTCCATTCCAGCCAGCCTAGCAACCCACCTCGCCTCGCTGCTCTTGAACGACGGCCCGCGCTCCACTTCCTAGAATTATGATCGTGTCTGTTTAGGCTAAAATAAGAACCAGGAAAGTTCAATATTTGGGGATGCGGCGATACAAAATGGCTCTGCACACACAAAAAGCAAAGTAAGCACACAGACACTCGTATATCCGGGCCAATTGCCTTAAGCTTTCCTTAAACCAGGTCAGTGAATTATAAACCCGCAAATAAGTTAGTGACTTTGCACATTGAGAGGAAATGGAGTTTCAAAGTGCAGCCAGGTCACAGAGTTCAATATTCACCCCCACTAGCCAGCCTACTAGTGTGGCAGAGCCCCCGTGGAACGGTCCCAACTGTGGATTAATCCAAGAAAGCAGAGAAGAGGGGAGATTTACACAACATGACAAGCATCTAGATGCTTAAAAATGAATGAATTGTAAGATTTAGATGATGGGGAAGGCTGTCTTTTTAGTTTCATGACTACAGTCACGTACTGTAAGTCTCTGTATGCTCACAGTAGGTTTCAAGAGCCTATAGGTTCATTTAAAGTCCATAAATCTGTCAAGATGTTGGGAGCCTTTCTCCTAGAGGGCTTTTTAAAGAAAGGCAGAGAGAGAGGGGCGGGGGGGGCATTGTTGCAGTGCTAGTTGTCTCCTTTACTGCTGAAAGACTGTCTTCAATAGACAGAGTCAAACTGGCCCCCAACTTCATGCACATGTTGCATTCCTTATGAGCGCAATGAACAGACGAAGCAATGTCATTTTTTCCCACCTTACTCAGCCAATAATAATTTGTTAATGCTGAAAAGCATGCTTCGCAAAATTTAGTAAAAACCACTCACAACATCCACTGTACATCTCTATGCAAAGATTATAATCTTTATAAACAGATTCTGCAGATTCCTGTAGGCATGGGACACGATTTTTGGCTTTGAAAGTGTTCTTGTTTCCGTTTATAGTCCGAGTAGTATCGACCAATTACATTTGAGCAGGCTTTGGTGCACTGCAGGTAAACAGAACAGAACACATTGGCTGAAATGCAATCTGGGAACCCTACTGGCTATCGTCTGACAATGATTTAGCTTTTAAGTGGTTTGAAATTTGCTTGTAAACTGGCTACTTGTGAAACAATGCAGTCGTACACGTTGTCCCTCAACTCCAACTCCAGTCTCCCATTTCAAGTTGCTAATCGGACTGTAAACAATGAGCAGCGCACTGAAAGAGGAAGTCTTGGCCCGGACATCTGCTGGCTAAACCGGAACAGCAGAAATATAGCCCATTGGCCCCAGAAGCTTAACCGTCGTCAGACCGATAGCTGATGGGTTCAGAGTTTGCAAAGATTATAATTGTATTTGACAGAAGTTAAGTTCTGCTCTGATTAAATAATTGAAATTAAAAGAGTAGTTTGACATTTTGGGGAATACATTTATTCACTTTCTTTTAGTTAGAGTTAGATGAGAAGATCGATACCTCTCTCTGGAAGCTAGCCTGGCTCTGTCCAAAAATGTGTCCAGCAACATATCAAATGCTCACTTATAAACACACGAGGAGTTGTGACAAGTCTTGTACTAAACAAAAATGACTGCATGAACTACAAGTTTTCCTTCCCTTTATGTTGCAGTATGCCACCGACTACAAGATGGTTGCTGTAGGGAACGACACCAACGGGACAGCCCTCTATCAAAAGGTATGAACAGGAAGCATCCCATTCACACAGTCACACACACACACAGTAGTTTTTCCCTGTTTCACCCTGCAGTTGCCATTTGCTGATCCCTTAGTGGCTATTCTATTGATATTTGTTTTTGTGACATATGGACAAAGTATTGTAGCTGGGGCAACATTTTTCACACATTTAAAAATCTATTTAATGAACGAAAACTTGATAAAGCTGACATAAGTGAGAAACTTGTACTTTCTCAGAAGTATATAGTGGTGCCATTTCATTTGTTTTTGATCCATTATTTTTTAGTGCTTGTTTGTTTAGGAATATAACAGGTTTGATAGTTGACTGTGAAGCCTGGCTCAATACAGCTACACAATAGGATAAATGTGAACATATCATGGCATGCATTAGCAGTTGAGCTGCCTTAAGGGATATGTAATGTCTTGTCTTTCTAGAACAGTTCAGATTTGCCTTTACTGTCTTGCATTGTGTTTATCAAATTTGAGTTGGGAATCCAAAATGGCACCTACAAATTTAAAATCACTGACTTTGGCATCTGATTTAACAGGGATGGACACTGTAGTTCACCCCTATAAGTCTGGTTTATTGTTACATTCAAATCTTGGCTGGTACAGCTTTAAAACAGGTGTATGAACCCTGACAAAATCGTTTTTGTTGTTGGGTGAGCCCTCACTCAGTCAAAACTGTTGAACAGTGGCCAGGTCAGCTTGACCCACCAGCTCTCCATTGGGCCTGGCCATGAGGAAGATAATGTGTCTAAACAGGGAACAAACAGCCTGGCAGAGGGCTGGTTGCAGATTTCCCAGATTGTCACTGGGCCTGTTAAATGTAGTGGATGTTGGATCATACATGAGTGTTACATAGCCTCTAACCTGACCCGCCAGATGGTTTTTTACACAGAACCATCTGAGAAGCCGTCATTGGAAACTGTTTGGAAAAGAGCAGGCACTTTCAAAAATGACTTGGCAGGTGATTGGATGAACCATCTGTCAATCAAACTCGGCCAGTCGGACTCGGGAGAAGAGCTAAAACATCTTTTCCATCGAGAAAAGCCTTCAGTGCCGTTCTTTGCTCTCCAGTTCTGATATAACTAATGCTAGTGCAGCAACGCTAACCTCTTCAGGAGTGTTTAAAACGAACAATCGCCTCTCCGTGTCGTCACACACACATAAACCACGGCTATAGCTGCCAGTAGCTCCTCACAGGATACTGATTGGCCCTTGGTCTGGCTTGCCGGCCACAAACACATTACTTGAAGCCTGAGAAAGATGGATTTTCATGTGATATGTGATCCTGTGTGATCTTGTGACCTCGCGAGAATCCCGCTGCCATGCAAGGTTACATAGCCTCACCCTACATGCTGTCTCAGAGGGTGGGATCTTAGATGAGCTGCTTAGACTGGACCCCAAAAAAACAGCTGGGTCTGATGAGCTGGACCCGTTCTTCTTTAAGATTGCGGCCCCCATCATTGCAGCTCCCATTGCAGATCTTTTTAACCTGTTCCTCCACACAGCTGAAATCCCACACGCATGGAAAGCAGCTGTAGTGCGTCCCTCTTTTCAAGGGAGGAGACCAGGCTGATCCTAACCGTTATAGGACCATCTCGATAGAGAGGCGAAGTTCCGCCCCTTCGGAGGAACCACCATGGGACCTTATTTCGGAAAAAATATGAACGGTAGTCAATGGCGAGAGACAGTTTGTTATAAAACTGTTGAAGTATCAGACTGTGAAAACAGGTAATTAGAAAGACTACACTTCAAAAAGTCACGTAAGTGACGTCTCTCTCGCTACGATGCCTGTGTTTTGTACTGGGATGTTCTCACACGAGCAACGGGTCCTGCTCGTTCTTTCTCTATCTAGCAATCTTTATTGATGTAGCTAAGGCCTTTGACACTGTGGACCGCTCTTTCCTTGCTGGTAGGCTGGGCAGCATTAGGGTCTCTGGTCCCTCACAGGCGTGGTTTTCTAACTACCTCACGGATAGGGTGCTAAATCGGAACAACTTCTCTCCCAGCCCCTCCCTGTCACTAAGGGTGTACCCCAGGGCTCGATCTTAGGCCCCACACTATTTTCTATTTATATAAATTGCATTGCTTGTTCTGTTGGAGACTCATCGATCCACCTTTATGCTGACGACACAGTCCTTTATGCCATTCCCAGATGTAGTACTTATATCACCTCAGTATAGCTTCCTTAGGGTCCAACAGACCCTAAACCAATCGACAGGGCTATCCTAGACCAAGTCACTGAATACAAATACTTGGATATCTGGCAAGACAGCTTCTTATACCATATCAGCAGGTTACAGTCTAATGTCAAATCTAGAATTGGCTTCATGTACAGTATAGAATGCGCTCCACCTTCACTCCCTCTGCTAAATTAACTCTTGTTCAAATGACCATCCTTCCCATGTTAGACTCTGGTGACGTTATATATAGGTCGGCATGCAAGGGCTCACTCCAGGAGCTCAGTATTCTCTGTCAGTCTGCTATCTGGTTTGCTAGAAACACCCCTTTCCAAAACACACCACTGCACTCTTTATTCCTCTGTCAACTGGCCATCTTTACACACCCGTCGCAGCATTCATCAGTTCATGCTTATCTACAAACCCTCCTTGGTCTGCCCCTCCTACTTTTGTCACTTGTTGCCAACTTCATCTGCTGCCTACAACACCCGTTCTGCTCACCATATTCTGTTGAAAGTTCCCAGAACAAATACGGTATTCGGTCTGTCGTCAAGAACTCTATTATGGACATACTCGCTGATACATGGAGCTGTTTGCCAACCCACTAATATTCCCTAACCTTTGTCTGTCTGCTGCTTACTGTTGTCCCATGCATATTCTTCTTCTTCCAACTTTTGACATTTCTTTTTTAGCCCCTACCCCCCTCCCTCAAGAGGCTTTGCCTTTTGCCAGGCCAACATGATAAATAAGAATTTGTTGACAATGAGTGAAAAAAAAACAATCTATAGACTCTGCAGAGTCCCTGCCCTCTGCCTGTATTTTCTTTCTTTTCATTTTGCTGTGTTGGGGAAGTTTTTGGTCGTCAACCTCTATAAAAACGTAGCGACCAGGTGCCAGATCGTAAGCACGCATCCGATAGGAAGCTACGAAAATGGCGGACACAGCGCTGAAAAACATACCGCAAATACAGTGAGGCGAAACACCAAGCGGACAAAGCTTGTTCCAAAACAAGAGTACATCTAGTGTTAGCTTTCACACGCTGGCGAGCACCCTAACCCTCGTTGAGCCGGGGAGGAGGGGCTAACTTTGGATGTTGTGTTTACAAACCGCAACCGACACATCCTACTCATTGTGCCTTTAACAACTTGCCTGGTTAAACAACGGTTGAATTTTAAAGAAAAGACTGACAGGTTTTTAAATACGTCACAGGTTTCTTTATAATCTAATTTGCTAAATTTTGAACATGCAGTAAACATCTTCTCCCCAGTGGCTTTCCCCCACTGACCCAGTATGAGGGAACAGTTGGGGGATCTGATGTTGGCATCGGTCCATGGTATTTGTCTGTCGTGGGTCATGCTGGACATCATCATCCTCAGTGCCAGGGGATGAAGCTGGTGGGGCTGTGGGAGAGCTCAGAACAATGGAAGGGGATTGAGCTCAGGATTTGTCCCTGTCCTTATTTGTTATCCATCATCCAGTTCACTGAATCCTTCAACTGCCCCCAGACCTTTGCACCTACACACACATACACTCTGTAGCAACAGGTGTTGTATAAACTACTGCAAATATATCAGCGCTTTTGTTTGACAAGCTTCCTCCTCCATAATGGCTAAAATGAGGTCCCAGTCCAACAGTTTGTGTTGCTCCACCACTTTGGTACAGACTGAAATATTTCAACAACTTATGGAAAGATTGCAATGAAACTTTGTACAGACAGTCATGGTCCTCAGAGGATTAATCCCAAGGACTTTAGTTATCCCCTGACTTGTATTTTGGATTGGAGTTAGGGACTTTACCGTTTTGTCTTTCCATTTTTATTTGAACCAACCAGAAGGTTCTTCACATCATCTCCATCCCACAATCTCTTCACTGTGTTCGGTCTCCTACAGTCGGACTCTGCTGTGTGTTTTAGGTGCCTATCGGTACAGAAACAGATGGCATGAACATCCTGGGTCTGGTGCTATTTGCCATGGTGTTTGGTGTGGCGCTGAGGAAGCTGGGAGAGGAGGGGGAAGAACTCATTCGATTCTTCAACGCTTTCAACGAGGCCACCATGGTGCTGGTGTCCTGGATCATGTGGTGAGTAGAGTTGAATGCATGTTGGACTTTACAGTGGTATTGATAGTGGTATATTTGGACTGCATCAGATGTTTTTTTCGTGACAATACTCAATATGTTAAAGGTCAGGATCTTGTGTCTCTCAGGTATATCCCTTTTGGCATCATGTTCCTGGTGGGCAGTAAGATTGTGGAGATGGAAGATGTGGTTATTCTGGTCACTAGTCTGGGGAAATACATCTTTGCTTCAATCCTGGGCCACATTATCCACGGAGGCATCGTCCTGCCCCTCATCTACTTTGGCTTCACGCGCAAGAACCCCTTCAGTTTCCTGTCAGGCCTCATCACGCCCTTCACCACTGCCTTCGCCACCTGCTCCAGGTATGCTGTCACATCACAGGGGCCCAGATGAACTGAAATGAGAGAAGGAGTTTGAACTATATGTGAATTAAAAGTGGATTCAAATATGAGATCCTAATAGCCATTGTATAAACATTTCTGGGGATCTATTAGCAGAAATTGTTTTCATTAGTGTATAATCACCTGAAACTAAGAATCGTTGTGTTTTCATTACCTTAGAATGAGCCCTTCATATCTATACAGGGAGCGGGTCCTCTTCACGGAGTCCACCATGTTGCTCCACCATGTTTCTACAGTAGCCCAGACCCGGTAAACCATACACTGGCTCTAGAGAGAGCCTTTCACATTTTTTACGTTACCTGAAGGCCACCGTAGTTCTCCGACACGCTTGTGAAACTGCGGTAACGCAAGCCACAGAGTATAAAACCATGGTAACGCCATCCGCCGTCTGACTTCCGTTGCTCCTAAAGTAGTGTTATTATGGAAAGGATGACCTCTGAGCGAGGTGATCGGCGCTAACACGATTTTGCACTGGGCACATTACCACAGTCTTGGAAAGGGATGAGTGGGCGGAGGGGTACTCAGTTGGTTGCAATCTGCAACCACACCACTAGATGCCGCCAAATCATACACACTGTACCTTTAAATGATTTGATGAAGATAATGCTTTTGCTGTCTAGGATTACTAGGATAATATAATCTAAAGAGGACTGTACAGCCTCTTTAATGTCATCCAGGAGCTCTTTGCAAGGGAGTGTCACTAGATTTTTTCAATAGCAATGCAGGGCCACAATTACATATTCTCAACAGACATTTCTGTTCATTAATTGGAACTATTAATGGTATTAGTTTAATCTGAATGGCTGATAAAGATGAAATGATAATATGCTCTCTTTCCCCTTTCCTCACCAGTTCAGCAACTCTTCCCTCTATGATAAAATGTGTTGAGGAGAACAACGGTGTGGACAAACGCATCAGCCGCTTCATCCTACCCATCGGGGCCACTGTCAACATGGATGGGGCGGCCATATTCCAGTGCGTCGCTGCCGTCTTCATCGCTCAGCTCAACAACTTTGAGCTGAACGCTGGACAGATCTTCACCATCCTGTGAGTTCAGAGCGATGGTAACAAGTTTACCTCCTTTTGCTCAACATAACTATTAAAAACACACAACAAAATCGCAGATTTGTTTTCACATTTCCCAGCAAAGTTAAGAAGTCAACTTTCTGTTCCTTCTGTTACATATGATTATTTCATCATTATTTCTAGGGTGACAGCCACGGCCTCAAGTGTCGGTGCAGCAGGCATCCCAGCCGGCGGCATCATTACCATCGCCATCATCCTGGAGGCCATCGGCCTGCCGACCAACGACCTGTCCCTCATGCTGGCTGTTGACTGGATTGTGTGAGTAAAGCCATGTGAACCCCACTGACATTATTAGAAAACACACACAGCTACGTCTAACCACACGCTGCCAACATTACAGTAAGCAAAACGAGACCAGGATTCCAAACTGGTATGCCAACAGGGGGAAACTAAGTAAAAGGAAACAGGTTGAAAAAATTAATTTGTTGTATTTTCTCCAGGCGACACTGTCTTGTGGTAGCAGGTTAAACATGAACAAAATACATATATGCTTTACAACTGTTTCTACAGAAGACAGGCCCCAAAAGCTACTCCAGGGTTGTCACTCATGTTGGGGAACGAAAACATCTGAGCTAAGAAGATAAGACGCCGGCCTTGTGTTGTGGCGATTCCATGTATTTGCTGGTAGAAGCTGATAAGGAGAATGTTGTGCTCTTTTCAGTGCTTTCTTTCAGTTTTCTTGCTGAGGAAATATACATTTAACTCCAAACAAGAGATTATTAAAGGATAACCTTGATATTTTTCAACCGGACCCTATTTCCCATGTTTTTTGTGTCAAAGTGACTAATGGGAAACACTTTTTGAAATTGGTCCAGTATTGATGGAGAACAGCTGGCAGCTGCTAAATGAGCTGTAATGTAGTCCTTTGGGCTAACCTGGTATCGTCAGTTTACGTCCACTAGAATTGCTTGTTTTTGCCACTGACAACATTATGGAAAGGACGCTACAGAGACATAAAACGTTTTTCTTACCTTCCACTTTACGTTTGTTATTGTGTCATGTGACTTGTTGCCGGAAGAGACATTGGTGGAAACGTGAGGGTAGCGTGTAGAAGGGAACCTGCAAGTTGGGGAAACTCTCGCAAGATGGTTAAGGTTAGGCATTGATCTCGAATAGTAAAGGTTAGGATAGGTCGTCAGGTTTATGCAGATCTCAGATCAGATTTCGCAGTTTGCGGATTACCTTCTAGACACGACCAAACATTAGAGTGGAGAGAGGAGTTCCACGAGACATCGGTGTTGTTAGAGTTTGTTGTGTTGGAGTACAGAAAGCGTAGCTTAGTGTTATCTGAAAGATTTTCAATGTCATGGCTGAATATTTAGATGATTTTGACAATGTGGATACGATGCAAGATTTAAGAGTGAATCTAATGTTTGCTAAAAGTAGACTGATCTCAGCTGTTTCTTGTGTCCACAGGGATCGTACCACCACGGTGGTGAATGTGGAGGGCGACGCTCTGGGTGCTGGGATCCTCCACCACATCAACCAGCAGGAGATGAAGAAGAAGCAGCAGCAGGAAGCGGAGCTGGCGGAGGTCCGGGTGGAGGCGGTGGCCAACGTCCAGGCGGAGGAGGAGACCTCGCCGCTCGTCACGCACCAAACCAAAGCCTCAGCGGGCATGCCGGAAGCCATCGAGTCTGTCCTGTGAACTCAGCAAGACTTTTTTTTCTTGCCACCCCTGACCTTTTGATCTTTCGGTACTTCTGATGTTGCTGCTGACGGGACGCCGTTCTGACTCGGTGTCCATTCAAAAAACAAGGTCACTGATGGTTTCACTTGTGAGGAAAAACAAAACGTGCCATTTTAACAGTCTGTCTCAGAGCGTAGACAGTCTACAGTGTACCTAGCGCCACTGTTTCGTCCCTGGGTTTCCATCTGAGAATCTTAATGCAGATTAGGATATGATGAATTTGAGAAGTCAATCTAGCTAAAAGTTTTTTTATTTTCACTTAATGTTTTTAAATTTCAATTAAGGCATTTTGCGATAAACAGTGATGGAAACACATTATGTGTACAATATCCCTAAAACATTCCCATAAATGTCGTAGTTGTGTTTGTCTGATGTGCTGTATGAGATGCTCACAGCCATAAGTTTGTACATTAGAGCATCATCAAGTGCATTTCTTTGTTTTTATCTTCAGACAGCAAATACAACGACCAACATTAACCATAGAACACTAACAACCTGCCAAACGCTGACAAGTCAAAGTGTCTAACACATGCTTGACCTTGTCTGTCGTAACTTAATTACACAATCGCCTGTTCAATCACTTCAACTGAGCTGGTGGAAACATAGGTATTTGCATTTAATTTGTTCAGCTCTTTCACTTTACAGTCTTTACTGGATGGAAACAGCAAATTGTGTCTTTCAAAAGTCAAATCAGATTGAAAAAGAGAACTGTTTGGTCCCAGGTTTAAATTTGTCATAATTCAGAGCGATGTTTCAGCAGAAAATGTCAAACATTAACCCTCCAAATGACAGGTTAAGAATTTGGCCTCATAGGCCTACAACCTGTTTATCTAGTGACACACTGGTCCAGTATGGTGACACATTTTGAACATTGGACCATTTAAAATAGTGTGTTTACATGGTCTTACTCATGTGGGAAAACCCATTGATACGTGCTATATCCCCCCCGACTAATCCTATTTATCCTTGAGTAAACAGAACATTGAGGTTATTTAGAGTCTAACCTTGGTTCTCTAAATCTCTAATACCATGGAAAAATTCCTCACAAAAAGCCAACTGCAAACATGATAAGGTACTTAACCTGCCTTCGTTTCCCAGCTGATATCAACATTTTCCAAGCCTTGAGTCTGTGTACTAATAATGGCTACACCATACAAATAGAATAGGAGTAGAACAAACATTGCTATTCAAATCAATGTAGCAGGATGGTCAGAGCGGCGGCCATGTGTTTCATTGCCGCCACGACCGTTGTAGTGGACTGACTTCCGTATAAACTAAACCGACATGCGGCAAGTCGCAGACTCACTGAGGTGAGGTTTTGCAGTAATGGCTAAAACGAGCAGTGGAGTAGTAACGTTACGAGTCAATGAGTATAAATGAGTAAAATTTAACAACTTAATGTTTCATTCACACACTCATTGCTATCGCCACATGAGTGACAACTTAGGCTCATTTTTTATAAGCAGTGTAGCATTCAAGCATGGTGGCGTTAACAAGCTAGCCAGCTAACTAGCGAGCGGACTTGCTGGCTAGTTAGCTCTTGGGCTAATTCTACCATTCTTTAATGCTACACTGGGTGCAGAAAATGAGCCGAACCTACTACGCCCGACCCCTGGAAGAGGAGCTACGTAGAGCTGCGTCCGCTCTCTTCCCGGGGAGTTACGACAACCCTTTACGGCCCACTGACGTGTGTTCTATTGTCCCCTTTTGTACTAATCAAATTACCACGGAAAACAGTTTATTGACCCTTCTACTCCTATTTTACTTCTAGGGGCTACACACTGAACACCTTGACGTTTTCAGAAGTTGCGAACTTCATTTGCAGATTTTGAATTGGGCGAGTTAGCTGTGTTAATTTGTGTGGGTTAGCATCTTTCTAACCTATTTGTTATGAAATACTTTCTAACAAAACATTAATGATCTGATTTATTTAGAAAAGTAGCTGGTAGCTTTGTTGCTAATTGCTTTTGAGAAATACATTACCAAGGAATCGGCTAGCTAGTTTGTTTTGGGCTTTGTTTGCCAGCTAATTAGCCAACTAACTAACAAAACATGCAGCTATCAGTTAGCTATGATTATGATCTTATTTCTGTTTGCGTAGCTAATATTTTAGGTGTTTAGACCAAGTCGTGGTTAGCTACCCTGATATTCGTGTAAGCTAGCAATTGTAACAAACTAAACAGACAGTATGAGAAGATGATGAAAAGATCAGCTCCCAGTCAAAAACAGAACAGAAATAAATATGTCCTGTTGAGATAGCAAACTACGTAAATGCAACCTGCTATTGTCGTCCAAAAGCTGAAGACCTCCAACATGGTGGAGAGTTATTTGGGTCGTGTCTAGAAGGTAACCCCCAAATTGCCCAAACTTGCAAAAAACTCTTGCGAGACTCCGTGCCTGATGACCTATCCTTAACCTTAACCATTCAAGGTCAATGCCTAACCTTAACCATCTCGTAAAAAGTTTCGCAATTTGTGCTTTACCTTCAAGACGCGACCAGTTTTTTGAAGGCATGATGAGCTAATTGGATCCTGTTAAAGACATAATTACAGTTAATCAAACAGTAGTTTGCAAGTACTGTAAACACACTTGTCTGTCTGACATCGTAAAAACACTCCAGTCTATAAAAAGCAGATAATCAATGTATGGTTGTCAGTTAAGTTCAGTAGTTTAGGATTAAGAAATCAGCAAATCCACAAGGAATTCACACAAAAAATCTAATGTTTACACACAAATACTGGACCAAAATGCACGATGACTTCACATCATACTGTATATCATTACTTTGCGTATCCATTCTGTGATTTTGGAGTGTTTTTTCTCTGTAGAGTTTGGAAGTTATAATGATGTTTGTTAATATCTAATTGTTTTAAAAGCTGAAGTGATGGTTCAGTTCATCCACTGGCCCTGACTTTTCACCAAAACCCTTTGGCAGATATTAGCTCAATGACTGACGATTTACAGCATATTTTTAATTCAGTCTGTTTGCTAGATTATTTGAAAGGGAACACTGGGCATTGCCATTATCATGGCTCATTTTTAAAGTGTAGATTTTCCTTGGCCTATAGGGATAAAAAAATTGTAAGACTGGATTTGCACCATGCCATAGTTGACTGTCCATGCAGTATGGTATACAGTTTGACATAAACTTCCAAATTTCTGATGGTTTAGCGCAGTGGTTCCCAAATTTGTTGACCCCCATTTGATAAGATTTTGTTTCAGGGTCCCCTATCTGATAGTTTTTTTTGCTTTTAGGTTAGGGCTGTCAAAGTTAACGCGATAACGCACTAACGCAATTTGCGATTTTGTGGGCTCAGTTTTAAAGCCAGAGTGAAGATACTGGTATCATATGAAAGTAGAAAACCTAAGGAATCCATTGGTAACCATGTCATACTAGCTTGTCGCGAAGGAGGCTAAGTAACGCTCCAAACGTACAATAAATTTTGGCGAGGAAAAGCTGGCATGACCATTTTCATAGCCCTTAACCTCTGACATCAAGATATGTGAATGAATATTGGGTTCTACGAGTCTCCTCTTTACAGACATGCCCACTTTATGATAATCACATGCGGTTTGGGGCAAGTCATAGTCAAGTCAGTACACTGACACTCTGACAGCTGTTGTTGCCTGTTGCAGTTTGCCATGTTATGATTTGAGCATATTTTTGTGCTAAATGCAGTACCTGTGAGGGTTTCTGGACAATATTTGTAATTGTTTTGTGTTGTTAATTGAATTCCAGTAATAAATATATACATATAATTTGCATAAAGCAAGCACATTCGCCCGCTCCCATGTTGAAAAGAGTATTAAAGACTTGACAAATCTCCCTTTAAGGTACATTTTGAACAGATAAAAAATGTGCCATTAATCACGATTAAATATTTTGATTGACTGACAGCCCTATTTTAGATGTGTTATGACATAAAGTGTATGAAAGCCATGACCACAATAGTCATACATTGTCATTGTGTTATATATAGGTGGAATTATAGTGGAAAAAAAATGATTCCCCTTTTTGCTGGACCCCACTTTGTGAACCACTGGTAGGAAAAAGTGAGTCTGTGCTGCTCTCTAGTGGTGACAGGCGTTAATGTGAAAATGAGGGTGAGGACATCTGAGAGCTTGGTTGAACCATTTTTGTGTCAGTCTGAGACTTTTGGTCGAATGATAACTGTGGTAATATTTCCTATTTATTTGATCTATTATTTAACAGTCATATAGGGAACAACTGGGACTGCTCCGGTGCTGTGATGTTATGCTGTATTTTAAAGTGAAGACCACTAAGAGGTGAAGGATCATGATGTATGTGAACATAAGCTTAATGCATGTTGCTATCCCCTGATGTCTGAGATGCTCATTATGACATGGTGGTGCTGGCTGCTTTAGTTCTGGATCATGATGTGTGTGTGTGACAAAGATGAAGTAAACTAGTATGTTTGAACATTTCTTAACAGATGACTTTCCTAAGCTAACAACTGCTCTGTTAACCTGAAGCTTTATGACTAGATTTTGTTGAGTATATCTGGTACAATCACATGTAATTACATAAAATGTGGTATATGTACTTTATATATATATATATTTGATATTAATTTATTGTAATTGTTTTTGTATTATTGTACTTTCTCCTTTTAACACTTTCTCTCAGTGTCAATTTTTGTATTATGATACAGTTTTTAATGAACTCTTCTGCCAGTGTTTCTGATAACCTGTTGTTAGAAATGTACTTTAATTCCTGTTGTATGTTGTTTTTTTTAATTTAGGAATAGCTGCTACCTTAACCTGTGCCATGTCAATGTCTAACACTGTTAACAGCTGTCTCTTTGCTGTTGGTCCTGCTGTCTGTCAACATTAAAAGTGATACAGTACATTTTTCATGCAACCCAATGAAAGGTTAAACTCTTTATTATTATTATGAGTTTTTGTTATTCAGGGTGTCTGATTGCATGCAGCTGAATGAAAAATAGTTTTTTGTAGAACCAGGCCCATTATTGATTCAATTTTAAGGGCTCATCATTTTTTCCTGACCGTGAAAATGGCAAAAATCTGTATCTAATGAACCTTTATTTTTCCAATTTAATGATATAATTTATATCTTAGCCTCTGAGAGGAAGTAGGAGGCCGAGGAGATTCTACGACGTCCTTTAAGTGAACCTCTGTATCTATTAACAGTCACTCAACAGCTTCACTACACTGAGAACTCTTGAATTATTACTCGACTGATTGAAACCTGGCCCAGCAGAGAGAGGAGATGGAGGTGGAGGGTTGGGTGTCTCTCTCAACATTTCATTGATCACTGCCTGGAGAGAGGAAACCAACTCTCCCCGTTCTATTTCCTCTACAGCATGGTCAAAATCTGCACTTTGATCCATCTTGTTGATAGATGTGTTGTATGCTGTCTCCTCCATACAGTTTGATATCGCTTCCAGAGGAATGGCTCTCTCTCTGATCCTTTGGGATCGGTACTGGGCTGCTGCGACACATATTGATAGAAAGCTGGTTTTATAGGTGCAAACTAGATTCTTGGTTAGAGTCACAATGAGAAGGAACAAGCATTTTTGTCTGAGAGTGATAATAACACTATCCCGAGTACTCTTACTACTACTACTACTACTATAATGATTGTATTGTAGAATTATTAGGAAAAGTAAACACACACACTTGAGGTATGAAATCATGATG